>JAXQGN010000112.1:0-147743 GCA_037039805.1 Irpex sp. M6601 | reverse complement strand
AGGAGTAGGTGAGGGAATAAGTTAAAAACTGGTAAACGGGCGACGATTCGAGCTCGCATGCTTATATTCGGACAAGTCACAGAAGGCTTCGATGCCGAACGGTCGAACGGTGATCATAACACAGAGAAACTTGCAGAATCGAGTCAGGCGCCCACCGAAAGTGGTCTCGGTTTACGTAAGCGCCTAGCAGACTCGTACCTCTCGATTCGCCATGTTACACCACCCTCGACACATCCATCGTCGCCGAATCATCGACGAGCAATTCGACTTCTATCGAGCCTCTATCTCCTTTTTGTCGCTGCAAATATCTTCTTGCTATGCACTGGGGCGGCCTGTTGACTAGTGGACGGGCTTACTTGACTCACAACAAGAGTGGCCCTCGCTACGCTCCGGGTGGTCCAGGGGAGCGAGGGTGCAAGGATAAACAACTGCAAGAGGAAAGTGGATCACGGTACCCTCTGAGATTTGAGTTCAGTAAGAGCGGAGGTCGATACTTACGGTAATACCGCAGCAGAACAAAATACTGGTTCGCGAAGTCTCCACCGGGGCACGATAGAACGGACACAGGGTGCAAATAGATGACATCATAGGGTACACGCCGAAAGATAAATAGCCAGGGAAGGCAGAGATCCTGCGGGGGAGGGGAGGGGAGGGCACGACTATCGAGTCAAATAAGTAAGCACTAAGCAACCTAGGTAAGTAAAGATAAGAAAGGAATGGGCGCCCTGACATGGCGTCGTAAGTAAAAGTGAAGCGATTGAGCAACGGTAAGAAAATAATTGAAGCTTGGGGGGACATGGTTAATAACACGGAGGAATCTGATAATTCTTCGGTGGACGAACCTCTGATGTTTCCTCTCGCTTGGCCTGTAGGAACCACCTGATGGCTGTGGAAGGCGCCCCATTCTGCGGGGCAAATGAGGAGCTTTGACAACGACAACAGTCCTCTTCTGGTCGCCTCTGCTGCAGAACCACAGCGACGCTTCTTACAGTAGCCCGTGGCCAGCGATGGGTGAGCAGCGTAAGCTTAAGCTTCCGTCGGACCGCAACATCGGACGTCACGCCCCGACGGCGACTCGATCACGTGGAACATTACGTCATCGTACCACGATCTTAAAGTTATTCAAGTTCAGTGCGTCTCAAAGGTCTTTATCCTCTTTGCTGTATTATCTACTAGCAACAACAATGAACCATGCAGCCATGAAATACCTAAATACGTTCTTTCAGCCATGCCATAACAACTCGTCGTAGCTCGATTTACGATATTCCGAGCTCTATCTTCTGACACTTCGCAAGGTCGACGAGCATGTTCTCATTCGAGCAACCTCAGAAGAAGACTACGTTCAGCCGCGATAACTTCCTTTCAGTGAAGGTACTGAGTCAGCCGGTGAGTGTTAGTTTTCTTCTCAGCCCGATGTATTGAACTCAATATACGTGGTTTTATAGGTCACGATTCAGTCCAGTCCGAACACACTCACGGAGAATTGCATCGACTTGGACGGTCACAGCCACTCGTTCCCAGCTGACCTTTTGTTCTCAGACGAGAACGACGGCGCACGGTACGTATGGGTCTTTGGCATTGCAATTGTAATGCAACACAGGCGTTTAATGACCAGCTACATTCCTCTAGGGCGGGTATTGTCAGTACGCCGGCAGGAATGCCAGTTGGCCATTCGTACACAGACAGTAGTTCGAAGCTCACTCAAACTCGAGACATGAACGCAATGAACGCAAACGAATTGATCGCAAGCAGCCCCATATTCATGACCGTAGACTCATCTTGGAACACGGACACCAACGAAGCGCGACTCAGCTTCGTAACCTCACCCAGAATTCACCGTTGAACACCCTACACAGCATTGCTCTCATCGTATTCGCATCGTATATTCGTTCCATGCTCTTGTATTTCTTTGTACATCTAACCTTTGTCGACGACACCTATACACAACATTTCTTCTGCTCTGTACCCGCGAAAAGGCCACCGACAGGCCAGTGACCCGACTACGATATTATGCGCTCAACCTTCCTCTCCAGATGCGACCGCGAACAAAGGACCTTTTGGCAAAAACACGTAGCGACCTACTCTAGCGTGGCCATCTCGTGGCCGGCCTCCAACCAAGGATCGCGCCTATAGGTCACCATCAAAAGGCCAGACATCCCAAAGGGGAAGTTCCCTGTTGTCTGAGACTCAATTCACGTTCGCAGAGAGCATAAATTGGCCGCTGGTGACCATGGGTGAGTCTTCACGAGTTGTACTCGTACTCTCACCTTCCCTAGCCTTCTCTCGCTCCTAGCTTGCCAGTAGACCAAACGACAAACGCCATGGGCCATGAAGAAACGCGTCGGCCAGCTCCTCGGGTTATGGTCAATCGTCAAGTATGGGGTCAATCCGGCGGCCAAGGTACGTCGGCCGCACGGCCTTACGCGACGGAGAGCTAACGAAACGTCCCAGGAGGAGGACGTTCTGAGCCATTGCATAGAGCTCCAATACACGGTCCCTGCTTCTGCCGTTGGTGCATACAGGAACGCGACAGCCAAGGTACCGGCCAAGGTACGTCCCGGCCGCACTGGTGTACGCGACGAACTGCCAACGGAATTATTCAGGAGGGAAACGCTCTGCGGCATTATATAGAGCTCCAGTCCACGACCCCTGCTCCTGTCGTCGATGCATGCAAGACGACGAACACGACAGCCCTGGTGCCGGCCAAATAGTGACTGGACCCGACAGTGAGAATTGGCGCGCACGCCCTCAGCAGGCCCGTCGTGTAGAGACCTCCCTGCACGCACCACCCTCTCGACCAACGCAGACCATCAATTACTCCCCTCCGTCCGCGTACAACGCTTCCTCTCCTTCTTCCATTCCACAGCACTACGGCCCTCCTGTCCCTCCGCCCCCGCCCCAGTATGCTTCTTCGTCAGTTCCCCATGGCCAGTCCGTTCCTCCTCGTTTTCCAGGTCCTCCTGCTGCTTCGAACGTGTATCAACCACAACCACACTACTCAAACAATGCACCTCAGACGTATAATTACCAGGGCTATCCCGCGCAGCCTGCGCCATACCCAGGCCCACCGCCCTATCCCCATCCCGCACATCCTGGCCAGCCCTCGAGGCAGGGATACCACCAGACCTACGGTCCTCATATGCAACAAACTGGGCATGGTGGGCCGCCTGCACCTGTGTATAACCAACATAGTCAACAATACCCACAGCAGCACCATGTGTTTGCCCAATCTCACCCGCCTCCGCTTTGCGCTACGTCCCAATCCCCATCCCAATCCCAATCCCGACGCCCTGCGCAGGCTCTCCCTCCTGTTAATGCCCATACGAAGGCGGCTTGGAAATCCATAAAATCTGTGACGCAGCCCCTTGCAGCCCCCAGCCCTCGACCTCCCACAGCTGCGAATGCTCAGCCCCTTGCAACGCTCACCCCGAACTTGAACCCATACCCGTACAGCCGCGAGTTTAGACCTCGGAGTGTCTCTTTACCTCCCGCGAGCACAGGACCGAATGTGCAGGAGAGCCAGGGTTTGCCGTACTACGGTCGGCCGCAGCCTGAGCAGCGCCAGAAGTACTATGGTAGTAATGCTCCACGTATCGTGCCGCCTGGCCTAGTCATCGCTGCGTCTTCACAGGTACAGCAGACACGGGTGCAAGTCTCTGGACCCGCTGTTCATGCCACGCTCCAGCAATTCGGGTTGAGCAACGTTCAAGTTTCTCCGCCGTTTCTAAGTGCACCTCCCACCACTCCCAGCAACAGCTACGAACGTACCCCAACCTGTTCCGAATGGTCGTACCCAGCTCCAGACTTCCCGCTGCGTAAGAACGTGTCGACGAGCCACATCATCACAACCGCTGCGAAGAGATACACAGTCATCGTTGGAGAGCCTCCAGCAAAGAAACACATAGCCATCGTCGAAAAACCACCAGCACAGCGATACACAGTATTCGTCGGGGAGCCTCCAGCACGGAGGTACACAGTAAAAGTCAGGGACCAAAGCGAGACCACCAGCCAAAGCAGTGCGACAACAGAGACAAGTTCGAGCGCAAGTCTGTCTCCATCATCTTCCGTTCCTCCACGATCAGTCACTCCGGCTCTCGGTCCGCCACCCGGCCTGATCTATCCGAGCGCTTCATCCCAAAGGGGCAATTCCACTGTCACGACTCCTGCCACAGCGCCCCCCGCTACAGTTCACACCAGGAGCGATGGAACAACACAACAGTCTCCATACTATGGTCAGATAACCTGTACAGGGAGGCCATTATACCCCTATCAGAGCCCTGCTCGCGATTTGGAACGGGACCTCGCCCGCGCTCGCACGCGAATGAGCATGCTGGCTTGGGCGACAGGTGCCGGCATCCGTAAGTTATAGCGTCCCCTTTCATTCTCAAAACCATTGCACCTATCCATTCCATTTTCCTGTAGACAAGCACTCTCCTTCCAAACCTTCTCCTTTGACTCCCAACGCCACGAGCGAAGGGTACGTTGCGCTTCTTGCGTACTACTACGCCACCTGCAAGAAGCCGGTGTGGGGATGGCAGTTGGCTAGGTCTTCTATCAAGAAGCGGGTTGACCCTCGTCTGAAGTCTATGTCGGCATTTCAGAAGCTGCATAGGTTCCGTCGGGCTAGGGAGATGGGTCTTGAGGCTGTCCTCGACCTCGAGTAACGAAGATGGACGTTTGTATCATGACCTCCAATAGCTAAGAATGATCTTTATAGTGTACTTTACTGTAACACGTCAGAAAAGTGACACAATTTGTATGCATAGTGTAGTTTTCCTAAGACTCATTTCCCTTTTGTTTTGCGCAAGACGTATAGTACAAGTGGTGCATTCGCCACATTCATTTGTTGTACAAGACTAGATTTCATTCATTTTACCCCTTTCCCTTAGTTCGAAAGCACTCTCGAGAAAGGCTCCCCGCCACCTCAGAAAATATTATAGAACCTTCCGAGAGCCAACTGTTTCGCGGGGGCAATATCCGCCAGCTCTCCATCGGCACGTACCGTGTAGGTCTCAGGATCAACCTCCATCCTCGGAAGCGCGTCATTCCACTTCATATCCTTCTTCGTCAACTTGCGACAGTTCTTGACCGCCTCAAACCGTTTCGAGAGCCCATAGGACGCAATCGTCCCGGACGTGATGGATACCTCTGACACGAACGACACCGAGTTGCGTGCGGCGGACCCGGGGTGGGATCCCCACATCGGGCGACCAATGAACGGTTGAACAGTCGGGATTGACGCGTTAGCGTCTCCCATCTAGGAAGCGGGAAAGACAAGCTCAAGGTCAGCTGGGGTGGCTCAAACACGTAGATTGGCGGCCAAGAAAATTAGAAGAGCAAAAGCTTACTTGAGCCCAGGCGATGACGCCCGACTTGAGTACCATCTCTGGCTTGACTCCAAAGTTCTCCGGCCTCCAAAGGACGAGATCTGCGAGCGTTCCGACTGCGACTTGCCCCACCAGGTGGCTGATGCCGTGTGTGATTGCACTATACAGTAGACCAGTCAGTTTATCCTTTCCTGGCAAAGTGACGCAAGTTTGCGCAGCCTCCATGCCAATGAAACTTACGGGTTGATCGTGTACTTTGAAATGTATCGTTTCACTCGGCCATTATCGTGTTCCTTCGAGTCGCCTAGAGCCGTCAGTGGCCCCAGCGCCTCTCTGAGTTTGGTGGCGGTACGCCACGTACGGCTGACCACCTCTCCCACACGCCCCATAGCCTGCGAGTCGGAACTGATCATAGATATTGCGCCAATGTCATGCAAGATATCTTCGGCGGCGACCGTCTCTGCGCGAATACGAGACTCGGCGAAAGCGACGTCCTCCGGGATGTTCTTGTCCAAATGGTGGCATACCATAAGCATCTGTTGCAAGGATGTCCAATCATTAGACCCACGACGCATGACCAATTACATTCAATGTGTGCACTTACATCAAGATGCTCGTCCAATGTATTGTTGGCATATGGGCGGGTTGGATTGGTGGAGGATGGCAAGACGTTAGGATATTCACAGACCGTGATGATGTCCGGCGCATGGCCGCCACCTAGATGGAAGTTAATTCACACATACGGTCTGATCGCTCAGATGCTGCACTCACCGGCTCCCTCAGTGTGGTAGGTATGGATCGTACGGTTGCCGAACGCCGCGATAGTGCCTGATAGATATCTTCAGCTGCTTTGATCTGCATCTAAAGACTGATTGCTCACTTTCCACAAACCCACTCTCGTTGAGAGTATCAGTGTGGATGTTTATCTAAGTAACTTGCGTAAGATAATCTTTCTGCCCATGCGTGAAGTGAGTTCAATCTGGAGTTGCTGACCTGGACATCGTATTTGTCACCGACATCAAGGCAGCTGATGATCGCCGATGGTGTGCTGCCCCAATCCTCATGCAGCTTCAGTCCTGCAGCACCTGCAATGACGATTTCCTCTTGAGCTGTGTACCCCGAGTCGTTTCCCTTGCCAGTAAAAGCAAAGTTCATCGGCAAGCTATCCGTGGCTGCGAGCATATGGCGCATATAGAATGGACTTGGCGTGCACGTTGTTGCATTCGTTCCCGCAGCTGGACCAGTTCCGCCTCCAATCATGGTTGTTGTACCGGCCGCGAGAGCTTCGGTGACTTGCTGTGGGCAAATGTAATGGCAATGTGCATCGATAGCTCCGGCTGTGATGATGAGGTTCTCTCCGGCAATGACCTCAGTTGAGGAACCAACGAGGAGTTTTGGGTCTACGCCGTCCATGACGTCTGGGTTGCCTGCTTTTCCAATGCCAACAATAGTACCACCTTTGACACCGATGTCTGCCTGTGCAGGGTGTAAGTGACAGATACTGGTAGCAGCTTATGATGCAAACCTTGTATATTCCGGACCAGTCTACGATTAACGCGTTGGTGATAACCAGATCAAGTGCATCTTTCTCCGAAAGGTCAGTTGCTTGTCCCATACCCTCACGAATAGTCTTTCCACCACCAAACTTGACCTCGTCGCCATAGACAGTCTACAAGAATATGTTCCATAAGTAGTCACAACAGAGAAAGCGGTACCACTCACCAGGTCTTTCTCCACCTCAATCCATAAGGCGGAGTCGCCGAGACGTACTTTGTCCCCCACAGTAGGTCCGAACATCGCGACGTACTCATTCCGCGAGATTGTTTTATCTACATGAATCCATTGAGCGTCGGGTTGAGGAACATGCGCGAAACCTTTTTGAATGAGTCCCTTGACAATGTCGTCTGCGCGATTGGGAACGAATGGGCCAGAGGCCAGACGGTTTCCGCCAGAGATGATCCTCCTTCCACCAATGGAAACCAATACAACTGTCTTCGAGTCTCCAGGCTCAAAACGTACAGCGGTACCTGCTGCAATATCGAGGCGTTTTCCGTAAGCTTTCCCACGATCGAATGACAACTCTGGGTTGGTTTCGACGAAGTGATAGTGTGAGCCAATCTGACGAGCGGCTCCAGTTACATCTAGACGAACAATCATTGCCTGACGAGAGCACTCACCTGGATGGGACGGTCTCCGTTGTTAGTCACCTTCAGTTCAACACGTTCTCTGCCTTTGTTGAGCACGATTCTCTCGGGCCTGACCTTGACGTAGCCAGGAGCCTTGTCGATGGCATAATGCGACCAATCAACAGCAGGGAAAACCTCTGCGCTTGGCACTGGCAGAAAGGAGCCATAGAGAGCTGCGTGAAGATCTCCGTGTTCTGTACAAATAGGCTCGTGTACTGTAACCAGGAACACCCTGTTGAACAACATCAAAACACGTAAAGCATTCAATGGGCACTCGACCCACCCGTCTACGAATGTCCCTTCGACCTGTATCTCATGGATGAGCGCAGAGACTCCCGGTAGGACGTGTCTCCGTCCAAGAAGTGCCTTGCCATGTTGCATGAGGTCTGCAACCGAATACACGCCATCACGTATACGCTCTTGCAGAACAGACGCTATCAGAGCTATGGCTTCTGTCTGGTTCAACCTCAGGCCCCTCGCCAGACGTTTCTGGGCCAAGAAGCCTGCCTAAATTTCCCGTAAACGTCTGTCAACGCTGTTCATGGGTGCCGTAAGCGTAATCAGTTCGAGCGTACCTGATGCAAGAGAAGTTTGTCTTGCTCTCTGGGAGAGATGCGCATCTTCGGAACCCGTTATGTTTCGTTCTCACCTCCCACTCTTGGTCGTGGTGCAAGTAAAAGCTCCTGAGCATCTCTGAGCATGACTTTGACGGATCGCTGGCGCTGCCGCAAATGAACGACCTAGCGTGAACGTTATCGCAGTAGATAAGAGGACAGGGCGCTACCCCGCACGTCGCAGCTTGCCTCATGTCGATCATGTCCCTTCTGTCGTTGTCCTCTGCTATTCCTGCAAGCTGATATGTCTCAGACGCTCCGGGAACATAGGCGAATCACGGTGCCTATTTTGTTTCATTTTGCTGAAGTGAAGACCTCGAGGTGAAGACGTTTTCATTTCTCCGAGCAGTAGTGCTAGTGTACTACTTGAGATCGAGACTCACCCATTCAATTAGCACAAACACATGTCGTTAATCTCGACATCTCGGAGCTAAAAGCTGCTCACAATGCTGGCAAGGCCACAGCCCATCTGCCTTCTGGGCGGAAGTGCTTACTCGAGTTCTCATGGACATCCATTTATGACAAACATCATGGTCGATTTCGACGTGAGCTCATGCGCCTGAGCGGCGAGGTACGAACATTTCAATCAGGAACTCCTCATGTTATCTGGATTATCGGGAGGTATAGCTGATCTGCACTCAATGACATGCTATAGATACGATAAAATAGTATGCTAGGGCGTATGATGACGGTGATGCGAACATGTCGGTATGTAGACCTGCTACGCATCCGCATCTCCTGATCTTTACATAGATCATGATGGAGGTCGTTTCGGTCAAGTTCTAACATTGTGGCGAGCCGCGCGAAGGCCGAAGACAACTATTATCTTCCCAGCAACGGAGATGGGTATCCTCAGGGCACAATCCCATTGTTTTTGTGTCTTTAGAATGCAAGGCGAGTCAGTAAATGAACTAAGCGACAATAACGGGACGAGTCGAAGTGAGTCTGGTCTCGGGCTACGCCTTTTATAGACGCAAGAAGAAGCTGAAGAAGGAACAACAGAAGGGCTAGCTCGCCTGTGCCAGGAAATCAGAGATCACCCAGTTGTTGTTGGGCTACCAGGCATCGCCTTTGTTTCCCGCTGGCGCTGCACGGTACATAAAGCCCCGTCGTGTGTGCAATCTGTCCGCTTCTCCTTGCATGAGCAAACTCACTCCTCGACTCAATCTCCGAGTCCGAGTCAGAGAACAGCCCTTCCGTCGCGCCCGCCGACAAAGTGCATCTGACACTACCAATCACATTCTTTGGCTGAGTTCTCAGCCTCACCCACGGACCTTACTCCCACGGCAACCACCGAAGCGCAGCGCCACGACGACGTGCCGTATCACGTGTCTGACATATATATCTTTGCGGGCGTAGAAGCGTCAAGGAAGAGTTGCATCCTCTCTTCCATCCTTCCCGCATCACACTGTTCCGGTGTCTAGAGTCTCACGACCATCATCTCTGCAATTATGCCCGGCCTTACCCTCGCACCTATATCAGTCTCCCTCTGTGATTCTGCACCACGCAAACGCACGATGCCCGTCTCAAGCACGCATTCTACCAGGTCGTCACGCTCCCTGACGCGAACAACCTCCTACATCTCTTTATCAGACGCCCAGCCCGACTCATATACTCTTAAGGTCGGATCGACGTCCCCGCACAGGCACGATACCCACTCGGCCCCTTATCCTCGTCCTCCGAAACCACACAAAGAACGTCGCAAGAGCATTTCCAGAAGCTCTACCGAGCCCTTGACCATTCACCTCAAGCCTCGCGCTGCGAAACCTCCTGCGAAGCCTTCCCCTGTACCCATGCCTGGCCTTCGCGTGTCCTCACCACTTGCACCCACACGATCTGTACTCCCTCCCCGTCCCCATTACCCTCGATCTAAGACAGAGCCGGACCTCTACCGTGTTGCACTCATCGGGCGCATGCGCCTATCACCGGAGGGTCAGAAGATCCTGCACATGGGTCCGCGGCTTGCAATGTCCATCTACACTGCAACGCAGGAGTTGGAAAAGATTGTTGCATCGCAAAGGGACTATGAGGGGGACGTGAATATGACCGGCGAGGATGGGCAGGTGCTGACGACGTCGTGGGTAGTTGTGCCGCAGGAGGACTGGGAGATGGTTAACGCGTAGCGGAGCCGGATGCATTGCGGAGGGTTAGGTTTCGGATCGACAAACTAGCGGAACTGCGGTGGCTGCGGAGGACCGGCCATA
The DNA here is from genome assembly GCA_037039805.1 of Irpex sp. M6601. Taxonomy (NCBI): domain Eukaryota; kingdom Fungi; phylum Basidiomycota; class Agaricomycetes; order Polyporales; family Irpicaceae; genus Irpex; species Irpex sp. M6601. The sequence goes on along the minus strand of JAXQGN010000112.1, from coordinate 137,412 downwards.
CCCCATACACACAATACCTCAAGCCGGAGTGAATCATAGTCGACGGCGGGCGACCGTCTTCTACATCACTTCGAGTCTCATCATCTATGCAAGTCATATCTTGATTATTTCGTGCTTGATATCCCCTTTTCGCCTTTTTTATCCTCTTCGTTCGTTTCACTGTACCTTCGTTTTAATTACACGACTCGTTTGATCCTCCAGGATAGGATCTGGCTCCTTCATTTGGGACACTGTATTTGTACATGCTTGGATATAAATAGGAAACTTGTAGAGTACGCTTGGAATACGCTTTCGTTGTAGCTTTCATCGTTATCATATATGATATCTTCTGCCCACTCATCCCTCTACTGTATCTCGCGAAGCGTGATTGACCTCAGTCATCTATCACCACGTGCACCACGTAAGTGAGCCCGGAGCGCACGGTGGCTGAAGCTATGTATACGTACTGCATCGCCATTCTGCCAATGACTGACAGACATACATTGACTGTTGTGCCGAGTGAAGGATCAAAACGCCTCAAAGCTCATAACCTTATACAGGCCGAAACAGCTTCTCTTCCCAGCCACAGTCAAGGACTCCCTGTGATACAGATGGGAGAGGGAAGCGTTTACTTTTCGGTGCCCGTAGTCAAGGTGAGTGCTCCACCAATCAACGTTTACAGATGTCAGTATTGATTATCTTCAGTGCATGTCTACGAGTTGACACTGACGCACCAATAAGTCGAAGTAAACGCCTGTTCCCTCACAGAGAGATCGGCGGCAGTCACGGTGTGTCTCGGGCTGACAGCCGCATTGCCTGAGCTATGTAGTTGGCAGTAGCCCATAGCCCAGGCTCCGAGTCAAGTCAATTTGTGCCGTAGATGCGCAGCTAGTAAGTGTTCTAGCATGGGGACTATGACTAGTTGCATCTGTTTCTATGTGTGGGAGTGCACGAATGTTGGTCGAGCCGGTGAAAGGTGGGAAGGCTGAGTGAGCCTGTGCAGGAAGTCGTGTGTATTAAGATTCTGCCAAGTAGAGGCGGTGGCATACTTTTAATACAGCCATTAACGAAGAACGCTGCGTGGATACAGTTTGTGACACAGTTGAGTTTCGAAGAGTGATTTAGTGCAATCCACGAAATGGGCCCGAGGCAGTTTTTGTCTTAGACTCAGCTATCACAGTAGTATGGGTTTCGCGCCTTCTCGTAAAGCTGAAATTGGCAACGAAGATAACGAACCAGGATACTAGTTTTGCGAAGGCGGTCATACTTAGTGCTTGCCCAAAGTCACTGGCGCACTAACGCGACGCGTTGATTGCATCACGTGCCTTTCGGCATTCTGCACGTGCGCACAAGTTGTCAGTGACGTCGTGCAGTCGAGGGTCCGGATCACGCAGTCCAACAGCAACGATGGAGCAACACGGATAGCACTGTTGGTTTAACTCTAACTACTGACCCACCTGTCTGTAGAAGTAAACATATCTAGGATCCCAACAGGGGCCCCGGGGATGGGTCGACTAAGACCTTTTCTTCGCGTCTCCAGGAATTCCCTAATATCGCCGAGCAACACCTTGAACTTGAATAAGAAAGCGATCTTAGGACACAGGAACTTATGGAGTAGCGTGTCAGTTCATGACACACCTGCGAGAAGTGGTTAGCCGCATCTGAGTCTCTTGCTCTCTGGCAATTCATCAATACTGACTTGGACTAAATTCAACTTACTAGGATACCGTGATGCTGCCCTTGCTGTCGGCGGTATAGCAGCATTGGCGAGCGGTTTAGCTTATGCGAGTATCGCTTACACGTCATCCGAAGAGGTACAAGAAGAAGAAGCCAACGCCTCAGCTGAAGAAGGATTTCTCGACTACGCAAGTCAATCGCGTCAATCGTACAGTAAAACACGTACTTAATTCGCTTATGCAGGTATTGCCCTCAAATACCAATGACGAGATCGAAGAAACGGAGGAAGAGGTACGCATCTGCTATCGGCTCTACGATACTTCTGTTCGCTTGCTGATACTATCAAGGTGAACATTTCCAGCACAGCTGCCCTAATTCCGAGCTTCTGACTTCTCCGTGCCCAGCCTCGCAGTTCGTCATGGAGAGGGCGAGGATTGGACGTTCTGAAGTCAGCCGTATCCGCTACAGCCGTTGCAACAGCGATGAAGACCTGGTCCTGGCCAAAATCACTCACCGTCGATTTTAGTTGGCTCCAAGAACGTCTGAACGCCCTTTTCCTCGAACTAAGTCTCGGACCCGGCTCTCTCTACTCGGACATTGTTGACAGACCACCCGACCCAAACATTTATCCCGAAGTCGAGTGGGACGCCAGTGTTCGGCTAGGTGAAGACCTTTGCATTTCAGAGCGGGCATTTCTTGAGGAAAGAAGACGTGCGATCAAGACACCGTTCGCGCGTTTGGTAGGAGTTAATCCCGACGAAATTGACGAGAGAGATCTACCTATGGTGGCTATTGCTGGGTCTGGTGGCGGTAATTCGCTATTGTTTCCACTCAAAGGAGAAAGCTTAACGTCTAAATGGGTTTCCACCTCCAGGCTACCGTGCGATGCTAATGACCGCGGGTTCATTAGTGGGGGCACAGTCATCAGGCATTCTACCCTGCGTAACATACACCGCCGGAGTGTCTGGTGAGAGCATCAGCGTTCAATACATATTTTCATGTTCTTTCCTTCTGATCATTAATCCAGGAAGCTGCTGGGCGCTGAGTGTTATGTACTCAGGAGTCGCAGGCTCCGTCCTACCGGAGGACGTAGCTGACTACCTCGAAGACAGAATTCAAGTCAGCTATCTCGATATGAGCACGCTGGACGCTCTCGTGACCCCACCAACGAATAAAGTGAGAGCACTCCTCATCGTGACAAATCTATCAAGGCTTACTGTGATCTAGTATCTGCTGGTAGGTCGTAGCAGTGCTCACCGCGCAGATGGTGCCGCCTGATTAATGACTCCGTTCAGGCCAGCGTATTGCGCAAGGCGGCTGGGCCTACCGGAACCGTATCGCTCGTGGATATTTACGGCACTCTGCTAGGTTCTAGGTTGTTCGTCCCATCAAGTTACGAGACTTTGAATCCGCAGCATCTATCCTTACACATGATGCGTCGTCATATTGATAAAGGACAGCACCCCATGCCAATTTTTACAGCGATTCAACATAGTGAGATCTGCGTTATCTGCTTAGATTTATCCCTATTGAATAATAAAGCGTGCGATTTACATTGTCAGCCTTTCCCCCTGTGGCAATACAAGCTATGCGAGAGCTTCAGGCTGAAGAAGACAGTGGTGTCGAAGCGCACAGCATGACGGTACTGGAAGAGGCTAAGAAGATATTGAAAGAGGTCTCCTCGCAATATCTATGGTACGAGTTTACACCATACGAGGTGGGCTGTGACGAGATTGGCGGTGTGTACCCCCATTACCTCAAATTGTAAAGTGGAGATCTCACTGACGTCGGGCGTTCGGCATTCAGCTTGGATTCCGTCGTGGGCTTTTGGAAGACAATTCGCAAATGGCCAGAATACTGAACGACGGGTAAGCCCCGACATGTTAGTTCTTCACGACAGATATGTCTTTATTGACAGAGGATCATCAGCCAGAACTCGGATTACCCATCCTCGCAGGGTACGCAATTAATCTTCGATTGGCAATCAACATGGAGTTTCTCTGACAAGCCGCATGTTTCGCCAGCATCTTTGGCTCAGCCTTTTGTGCTTCTCTCAAGGTGTGGATGACTTCTGCACATCATAGAACCACCGCCGGACTCAATACAAACAAACTTTCTCCGGCGGCAATATAGCTTTACTTCCAGGAGATACGTCCGACATTGGATGTTTTGCCGTCCCAGCTTTACAATTGGCTGTTCGAGATAATTACAGACAATGAGGAAGACTTGGGCCTGATACACCCCGTAATGCCAGACCAAGTGAGTAAAGTAGACGTATCTTCTGCTGCCGCTCAATGTAACAAAATTCTAAACTACGACGATTGTATTATAGGTTCCGAACTTTCTCAGAGGCCTCGATGGACAACTGAGGTTCGGCAGTCCTCCTGACCTAACTGAACGAGAGTATATGACTTTCATGGTACGTACACAATTTTATATGACAAGACGTCACCCTCACTTGTGCTTGACAGGACGCGGGAGGTATGTATCGTGTTCGGGGATGGTTCCTCACACAGAACAATGCAACTGACATCGCACACTCAGCTGAGTTGAATATCCCGTACTACCCCCTCCTCCGCAGGAACGTGGACTGTATAATCGCCCTGGACGCCAGTGCAGATTCTCAGGTAAGCTCTCTCATTACGATATTACCCTTCTCCTGCCCACCGTTCATTTACGTCCGTCTGCCATCCTACCACGCGCCTATCCGTCTTGGTGGCTCCCATAGGATTTGTGGTTCACACGCGCGGAAGGTGACGCTCTCCCACTTCCGTCATTTAGACATATCGAGGTACATGTTCTAACTGACGCGCGCGATCTAACGATCCTTGCCCTTTTCCACCCCTTGTGCCCACAGAATTGGCGGCCAAGCGAGGACTTCGGACTTGGCCGAAGGGCGCTGGATGGCCCGTGAAAGTTATGGCGTCTGCTGGGCGTATCTCCGCCACTGACGACAGCCAGGGCGATGACAGCCTCAACTCAGATGAAGACGTGGAAGCTCAACAAGCAAGCCGCAAACTTGCTGAGACTCAGGAGACCGCACTTGCCGAGCAAGCTGACAGACGAACCGATACTGAAAGTCGTGGGATCCCTGAAGATATTGACGACGAGAGTGACAGCCACGGTGAGTGTACCATGCCATTGTTTTTCCGAATTTATCAGAAAGATTGCGGAAGGCGCGGAAAAGCTCACAGACTTGGCCTTATGCCGTTACGGTATCTTTGTCTTCTAGGGCGTGACGACCATGATGGTGTACCATCGTCTTTGCAATCATGTGAAGTCTGGATTGGCTCGTCTGAGTCTAGTGAATCCGACTCGTCGCGGCTAGACGACCTAGACGAGGATGCGCTACTCAAGCGTGACGGCATCGGCATCGTGTATATACCCCTTGCGGCGAACGACGATGAGGTGCCCGGGTTCGACCCTTTCTCTGTGTCGACGTGGAGACGAGAACTCACCGCAGAGGAGAGCCAGGCGTTATTAGACGTATCCGAGGTTCGTTCACGACTTTTGGTGCAATACCGCCCGAACTGGAGGTGGCCCTCACGACGATTTGTTTCTCACCTTTTCTTCTCCCAGGCGAACTTCGAGAACAGCAGAGTAAAAATCGTGCGTTTACTGCGTGCCATCTGGCTGCGCAAGAAACGCGACAGAGAGCGAAGAGAATTCGAAGCCCACTTCATATCGCATTTTCACCGCAACCTCCCCCGAGAATTTTCATAGCCGAACACGCACACACAAGATCTAAATCGCAGCAGATCATATATACACGGAGAAGCCTGCTTATATAGATCGTCTCACAAATCCTAGATTTAATACAACAGCAACAGCACATGAACAGGGTAGAAGGATGAAGGATTGTTGTACATAATACAGACTATACTATCCATTTATGAATACACGTCCTAATGGTTCTTCGCGGGAGGGCGATCAGAATTTTCGATACATGATAGGCACCCTCGCGCCTCTGATCGCCGCTCGGGAGGCCACAGGAGTAAGGGGTATGGTGATGTACAGTGGAAGGGAAGAGGCCAGCTTCTAGTGGCGAAGGACGTCAACGTCATGGTCAGGGCTGTTTTGCTTTTTACACTTTCGCCAACGTGTCTGCCAGGGGTTTTGCCATCTCTTCTGCGTTGCCTATCCACCTGATCGTTCTATCTCGAACTGTGATGATAAAGACTAGGGAAGAGGAAGCAGATAGAGACACGGGAATACGTAAGCATCAAGTGCCAAACCGACTTGGATTGAAAGCCTCACCTAGTGGTATAGATGCATTCTTGCCAGGCTTGAACAGCGCTGTAATTGTCATCATTTGTGAGTCAGATCTTGCCTAGCTCTCTTGACTGGCGCGGAATGGAGCACTGACCATTGAATGCGACGCGGTTGCTGTCAACGTATATCGGGTAGTTCATGTCATTCCTCGCAAACACGAACGCCTTGAGCGCGGCAACGTCTGTATCCGCGCCATTGAATATTCCCTCATTGGCAAAGGTAACGACCTTTGCGTTCGCCTGGTTCGCGGCAATCTCTGTGAGATGAGGAAAGACGTTGTGGCACGGCTAGAGTGATTCCAAAAATACACGAACCACAATCAGCAGACCAAACGAGAAGCAGAGCCGATCAAACGGACGTACCCTACACCACCTGTACACATGGACGAAGAAACAGTAGTGTCAGCCAGCGTCCCGGAAACAGGAAGCCACAGGAGAGGGCAAAAATCGAACACATGTGCACGACGCATCGACGCGATCAACATGACCGTTTGCTTGTAGATAACCTATAGAAGCTAATTGGCAAAAAATGAAATGACGTACGACGCCCAGAACTCGACGATGAGCACGCTCGCATCACGCCAGCCGTCCTTTGTGCCCCGGACATGCACGAATGCGTCCGACTGATCTAGCCAGTCAAGGTCGACCTGTTTGCCCTGCAGCGGGCTTACCCATCCTGGGCGTAAAAATGGTGGAGGTCCCCGCTTCAACTGTGTCTCTAGAGCGGGAAAGGCGGGCATCAGGTTCTTGGAGCGTAAACTATCAAGAACAGCGCGGTCATGGCGGGATTGGAAGGATTCTGTGGTGATTCAACTCAGTATTGTTCTGCCGCCACGATAGGAAAGCGAGTCGAGTAGTACGCACTCACTGCTGCTTCCCATTTCCCTATTTCAGTCATAATCAGCGAAGGACGTGCAACACCGAGAGAAACAGTCTCACCTTGGTTCCAGCGGTCTTCATAGCTATTCTGGAATGCTTGCCACAGGCTACTCCGGTAATCGTTCCACGCAGCGACTTCAGCGGGCGGCGTATTGGGCGGTAAGCTAGCCATAGTAGAGTGAACAATCGAAAGATAAACTCAGGGGAGAGAAGTATAGTAGTACAGATGGAAAGGCACTGGCAGTAGTGCACAGCAAAAGCGAGTCCGACATGGGCCCAGTTATATACGGCTGGCTGTGGTAGATTGCGCGACATGAGCTTAAGGGCCGCACCGATAGATCTGGATTCGAAAGTGAGCTGCCGTATCAGGTATCATGGCATGGGCTGGAAGGGGAAAAGGAAGACACTGTGGAAAGGCTGCCAGGCAGAAGGACGCCAGATCGTCTCAATCGCTCCGGGCGGTCGGGATTCAGTGGCATGCCTCTTCAGACTAGTTAGCTAAACCCTTTCGACTCGGAGATCAATGTTTCGTGAGGGGGGCCTAGAGAAGACATGCCATGTAGTCATTGATCAGCAACTGCACGCGGGGAAGTCTTTGCAATGGATCACAGTGCACTGGGAGGGCTCTGATACGGGTATGTCGAGATGCAATTCCGGGCCTCGTTTGCGTCCCTCTCCCTTGTATTTTTTGAGCTCCGCGGCTGGAGGTGCTTAGGTTAGGTTGACGCGTTTTCATCAATCAAAAGTAGAGGACTTCCCGCTTGGACTAAGCTGGGAGAAGGTCGTCCGAACTCTCAAGTCCGATGAGATGAACCGTGAGTTGACAGTTGCACTGTAAGACTCTTTCTCAGACTCTCAGGTCCCTGACCCACACAGTCACGATGCACCGTCCTGATCAATCTGCTTGCTCACCCCGAGAACCATCATCAGCTTCCAGAGATTAATCCAAACTTATCAATTGCGGCCTGTGCCTGACTCTCTTTCTTAGAATTTCTAGCTGTTATGCGTTTTGATTCCGGTCAATGAATGTCGCTAGCCTACTCAGGCCTGGCGGCCGAGGGACGATCTCCGAAGCACCTCTGCAACGGATTTTCACATACTCGCACCCACTTTATCACAAAACTCGTAAGAGTTTACAGATCAGCAGTACATTGCATTCATATAAGACGTTCGTACGACACCTCTTCTCCCCGCGCGTAATTTCCGTTATCGAGATAATCACACCCTTCTTCGTCCGTCTGCTGGCGCCTCCCCCAGGTTTATCCAATCTCCTTGACAGCTTGCAGGCATTTAATTATGCACGTATGCACGTACACACAATCGGTAAGCGACCCGCAGCAGTGCAGTGGGCAACCTCCTAGGTCCCATTGGTTCACGCCGTCGGACCCCAAGGCCAGAAAATAGGTACCGTCCTGTCAAACCGAAAATGAAAAACAAGGGTAAGTGACACGAAGCCACGAGAAATGCGGCGTATAAGGGTGTAGTCGCCGTGTGAAGTTCTTGTTTGGAATACGGCCATCATGCAGATGATCATGACGAACAAGAAACCCTGCGTACGATGAACAGACGCCACAGCCTGCTGGCCAGTAGACGTCGAGGAGCAAGTAACATGTCTGGACGTACCGCTTGTAATGTTCCCATTTGGGGCCTGCAAACTTCTTGTCTCCACCGGCCTGTCAAGTTCGAGACGAACAAGAAAGAGAGAGATCAGTCAGTACGTAGTCAGTTAGGGTTGGTGTGTAAACATAGCACATGTGCGATCCGAAGTCGAATTCGCCCGAGTTCCGTCATGTCTGCCCCATTAGAGAAAGATGGAAATGGCAAAAAAGTATAAATGCAACTTTCAAGTGAGCAGCAGAAAGCATTGAAATTTGGCAGATGCGGGTGAAAGTTGTTGTGTAATGGAGACATCCGCGAGACTGGTGGGTTCACAGGATGCCCCACCCGTAGAGCCCGATACGACGTAACGTCTTAGGCAATCTCTCGGTTTGCACACTCAAGTGCGGCAGCATGTTTGAACAGTCGACGGAGACGAAGCGTGATGACCCAAATTTGTTGGAAGTAGGAAGCAGGAGGCATGTGACGAAGGCTCAGCGTGTGCACGTACCTCTAGTGGTGGTATTCCAGACACCTTGGTGAGTAAGAACCAGGTGAGGAGCGGTGACAGGCCAGCTAGAACCCAAGCGAAGCGGGGTGCATACGGAGAGGTTAGGGAGGCCGTGGACAATCCCCACAGCCCTATCCACACACCCACTTCCCCGACGTAGCTGTATGAGAAGATTACGGGAGTCAGCACTGCTTGTTGTGTGTGTGTGTAACGAGGTTTGAATAGGTTTGAATATGAATGGACGTTGGAATGGCAACAAATCGTGGGCGTTGGGCGCCACGAAGCTCCGTACACGCTGCAGCCTCGCACGACTATATAACGTAGTGCGGCTGCGGCGAAATACGAGATTGAGATTGATGGGGTTAAACACAGCTGAATTCGGGCTATCCAGCTGTATGGATGAGCGAGTGGTGGGCGGAAGAGAAACTCTTCCGATACGCGTGCGAGATGCGCGAGATGAGGTAGAGATAGCATTGCGTTTGACGTACTTTGGGTGACGGCTGATACTCCAAAGTCCGCTGGAAATAAACTGCTCGTCATGTTGCTTGTTGTTCTTGGCTTTACGCCATGCCGACTTTTGGTGGTCGGCGACTAGGATGCTTGATCAGCGACAGGAGATAGCGTATCGAATAGGCCGCCCAGGACCTACCGATCTCAACGAGCCAGGACGTCGCGAACACACTCAATGCAAGGTAATCGCGTACGCCCAAGGGGGGATGTGCGGCTGGGTGCAAGACGTTTACCTGAGCAGATCCATATGAGGGTTAATTAAAGCGATCGCGCAAAGAATGGTTCTCGACTGACCATGTAAACCGGTAAACCAACTACGAAGACCCATGTGGCTGTGCGTCAATCGCGAGGTAAGGGTCCTGATAACGGAGAGACGGGCCACAACAGATCTCAATTGGCGCTCACTCACCCTGGGCGAACCAGAAGAACGAGAAGGCGAGAGGCTTGTGCTTCACTTCATCGAACCTTGAGTCACCACCTGCCTTGATAGCTCTCTGAAGAAACATCAAGTCAAGTTAGACATGTCATCTCCGTCAAACGCAATGGGCGAGAAATTAGATGGGGGACGGCGGGTACTGACAGTGACGAGGAAGTAGCCGAGGCGACCACTCCACAATGTCATTAGGGTGGTCAGAAGGATCTGCCTAGGTGCAAAATCGGTTATGTTGGGCAGAACTGCGCCCGGCAGGTGTTGCCAGAACCTTGCCTTGAGGCTCGGATAGTACAACGAGAGCAGGGTCGTGGATAAGAAACCCAGACCTCCGCCGAGGTCGTACCAGAGCTCATTGGCTTGCGGGACAAAGATGGCTGCCAAAGCTATAACTCGTGTTTAGGGTCATATGTTCTTTCTTTTTAAACACAGACACTAACCTGTTTGCAGCCCGTACGCACTCGCAAGTGTGGGCAACAGTTTAGAGAAGAACGGAGCCATCGTCGACGACACTTATCTCAGCGAGCTCGCTGTTGCAGTTATCCTGTCGTGGTTGGGGACAAGTTTGACTTCAGTTGGGGAGGTCAGTGCGCATGTTTACTTGAAGTAGACAACTGCTCGTCCAGAAAAGTCGACATCAATCGCAAGGCGATGGTACTCGGGGCAGACTTCCATCAATCGCCCACGCACTCCCGACGCGTCATGTCACAGGTCACGTGTAGCAGCGTGACGTGGTCACTGACGATGTATGTTGGCGTTTGTGACGTCAGCCTATCCTTTCCCCAACTTCCATCGGGAGTCGGGATTGAATGGGCGCGTTGCTCAATAAAAGGTGAGTGCGCAGGCCTTCCACGTCGACTTTACCCTCGAGCTCATCATGTCAGACAACGATCAGCACGTCAAGTCCAATGTCCACCCAGATGCACCCATGCACAAAGGTGAACATTCTGGCATCCCACACCCGCCTCCCGAAGACCAACACCAGCCTAGCCACACCAAGCCTATCCCAGACACAGGTTGGAAGGGACCCATTCCCAGTCAGAACGGTGGAGATGACGAACCTGACTTCTTGAACAAACCTCCGTATACATGGAAGAGCGAAGGCGACAAGTTCGTTCCAAAATACACCGCGTAAGTTTCCAAAGTTTACGTGTAGTAATGACTTGTATGGGAAAGGAGAGACTCAACCTTCGGCGCCGGGTATGCATGTCCATAGACAATGTTGGTGCGGAAACGTTGCGTTTGAGTTCCACGGCGACCCGGTCGACGCGAAGCACTGTCATTGTCACCAGTGTCAGGCCCTGCATGGCGCTCCGTTCCAGTGGGCGGTCATCTTTCCCAAGGTCAGACGTGCGGTCTCTCACCATAATTTATCTGGCTGATATAGTAATTGCGCTTTGCGATGATCGATCTGCAGACATCCGTGAGATTGGTGAAGAATGAGGACGATAGTTTGCACTTCTTCAGCACTGAACGGAAATGTGGCATTCACTATGTTCCATGCAAGGTATTCGATCTCTTTGAACTTTATTTTCTTCCCCTTCGCTCACCCCGTGCGAACGCCCAGGTGTCTTGCGACCAGTGTCGCTCGCCTCTCTTCGACGAAGGACGGAACGCCGTGCTCGCCTACCCAGGCTCCTTCAAGTTCAAAGACCGAAAAGTACCACAAGACTTCCAGCCCACCGCGCATATATTCTACAGTCAAAGGTATGCACAACCCCATCCAACTAGTATCCACACCTCTGAACCCTGGTGATAGAGTGATGGAAATCGCCGACGGTATACCAAAGTGGTCCGGCCATAAAGGCAAGAGCGAGCTTCTGCAAGAAATGTCGATGGACGAAGGGTATGCTCTCCAATTTTTTCATATCAGTCACGCCTATGCTGACTTCTCAGTCTCTGCAGCATCATGCCAAAATATAAGGGTAAACCAGTACCCAAGGATGAACAGTTCGACGACGCCGCAGGCAAGAAGGCGGGATTATAATGATCCATGGGCTTGTAACCATTGTGTGGTCCCTTCCTGGCGCACTTGTACGAGTAAGGTTCAGATTTTCGAATCACGAATGCATGTACGTTCCGATTTCCTGGAGACCAGCTCTCCGTTTGCGGTGGTCGCGGCAGACCTCACGTCGTTGATCCATATTCCTGCGACGTCGACCTCATAGAAGTAACCTCTGCAACGTAGCCGTGGTTACTTGCATGTGTAGTGCGAGTAACTACGTCTACATTACACAGGCCTTTTTCTAGCGAGTGAGCTTTCCGTCCGTGGAATGATCATCGTTCTATGCCAGTGGTCCCACAATACATTCAATGAAAGTGTTGTCGCGTCCCATTCACAAGTACGAGTAAGCTCCCGAATTACCGAACGTACGTACATTACAAGGGCAGTCGAATAGCACGCACTTCACATGATTAGAGTCTTTTCTTTCGCCATATAAGTCAATGTTTTGTACCACCTGCAATGTAATCTCAGGACGTTCTTCTCAAAATTATGATTTGATTGTTCTGCCAAGACCGACCCGACGAGCCGACGCCCTTAGCCACTTTGTTGAACTGGATCAGTCACTGACCCTGTTTAATCAGCTACCACCATCATCTCTCCCTTCAGTCTGCTGCATATCGCTACTCACAGATGCTCATGTGGACAAAGGTACTTATAGTTGATTGCTCAGGCCTTGAAACTGGCGATGTTCATCACCACTCTTACCTGAATGTAAGGACCTCCCTCGACCAGAGGCACAGAACTTCGAAAGCGAACAAAGAGACATCCAAGAAAATGACCCTCGCAAAAAAAGCTAGCTACACACGAAGAAGAAAGACCGAAGAAGAAACTATGAGAAAGAATACTCGTACTACGGTAAGTCTACAAATACAACACTCGTTACGAATTATTTGGGACCATTGGCGAGCACATGGCCATGGTAAAAGGGTGGGGTATTAAAGCGTTATAGAGGCCACTTCAGGAAGGGGTGCGACCGGTACTGTGACTGGGCCTCCGTTATACTCTGTTCATACCGCAACGACGATCTCCTCCATCGCCACCGCCTCGCCTTCCCCCTCAACGTCGTCAAGATCAGGCTCGCCCTCTGCGTCCAAGTCTTCTTCGCCCTCCGCATCCGCATCTAAATCGTCCTCCACATACGGTTCGCCCTCAGCATCCGGGTCTTCCTCCCCTTCCGCGTCGACATCGGAGTTGTCACCGCCAGTTCCTGGTATGGGAACAGCGGCGGCACCGTTCAGCCCAGCCTTCACCTTTACCCCGTCCACACCCGTGCTAGCCAAGTTATCGGCCGACGCAGGGACACTGGCAACGGCAACAGTGAGCGGTGGCGTGACTTTAACAGTCCCGCCCTGATCATCCGTCACGCACACAGTATCGTCGCTCTGACCGACGCTATGCCTGCTCGTCAAGCCCGTGAGTGGCGTGTCCCTCTCCTCGTCCTTCGGCTGTGTGTCTTTGTCACGGTCGCGGTCCCGCTCAGGCTCCGGACGAAGCTCGGCTTCTGTAGTCTCTAGTTGAGCTATCATCGCGTCCTCTTCGTCTCCGCCTTCTTCTTCATTCTCCTCACCAGCACCATGAGACATCGACGCAGATGACGGCGTATCAGGAGGCGGGGACGGCCGTGACAAAGGAGAGGTCTCGTGGCTCTCAGGTACGATCCGTGATGGTCTCCTCCCAGGCCTTGGCTTCCTCGCAGACCCAACAGTACTCGCCTGACTTCGCATCGAAGACCGTCGTTTCACAGCAGGGGGCCTTCTCAACTTCGGCAGAGGCCCTTGTGACCGTGTATTCCTCGCAGGAGGCGTATCAGGATCGACCCGTCTCCTCTTCTTCGGGCTCACCGAGCGACTCGACGCATGAGGCGACAATGCTCGTTTGTCCGGCACCGGATTCGTGTTCGACCTCGAGCGCAGCATCCGTCGAGGTCGGTCCTCCATGGCGAGTTTGGCGGCAAAGGCGGCATCCTCGGCGATCATCGCTTCGTCGTGTTGGAAACTGGGCAGCTTCACGGCGGAACGTGTACGACGCATGCTCGCAGGTTGCTGCTTTGGTGTCACAGCTTCGAGGGCACTGGACGTACGTCGACGAGTGAGCCGCCTCGGAGTATCATCTGAGATGGGCGAGGATTGCGGTATGACGGAAGATCTTGACTTCCTGCGTTGCTTGCCTCTCGATGGCCTCACTACAGGGAGGGCATCCGATACGGAATGCTTGTCGTCATCGTCGTCATCTGCATCATCGTCGAAGAGCGCATATGGAGATTCCGTCCTAGACGTTCTGGAACCGCCTGCAACGCTTGACCGCGTTTCGAGCCCAGGAGTCGTCGGAGTGAAGCTATCCGTGGCGGACGGCAGAGCGTCTTCCAGCAATCCGTCCGTCTTCAACGTGCGGGCAACAAGGAACGGACTCCACTTCAAGTTCTCGGGTTTCAGGGTTATCAACGCTTTGCTCTTCCATTTCTCTAGGTAACGAGCGACAGCCTCGCGATCCCACGAGATCTCGTATGACGTAGGGGGAACAAACGGTCCTTTCACAGAGTCGTCGTCACGAGTGTTATTGCGGTGCAGAGCTTTGCGTGCTATGCCACTTTTCCGCCCCTTGATAAACCTAAAGGACTGTCCAGGCAAAGGCCGTGGCGACGCCGCGGTCTCTCGAATGTGTATCATATCCTGCTGTTGCAGAGTATGATAGACGTCTTCGAGCGTCATTGACGTCGCCCTACTGATATCTATGGGTTGTATATCAGCGCTAATAATTGAATGGACCTTCAGCCTTGCGCACCTTCGAGTCGGGGATTATCCGGAGCGGTTTCAAGGTATCGCATAAGGGCCAGCGTCCAGTAGCTCTTATAGCTGAGCGCACCGAGGGCTGACAAGGGCTTTTCAGGTGTGCCCGTTCTCCCTTCCTTCTTCGACAATAGATAGCCTACATAAAACGCATTCAGTCGCCATAACCGTATCGAAAGCCAGCTACACGCACTAAAGTCCATAAGAAGCAAACCCCATCCTTGCCGCTGTCGTATCGGAAGCGTCATGATACAACTAAGGTTGTAATCCTTCGGACAACGCTTCTCCTTGCTGAAATAACCAACGAACCGGGCTCCGATATCGTCGATGTCGGTAATAACATAGAATAAAAAGGGCTCGACGTCGTAAAATAGAGACTTGTGGTCAAGGAACATCTTCGAGAGCAGACATAGGTTTTGGCAATAAATCTTATTTTTCCGGCCGTCCACTTCGAATATGGCGATCGAGCCGTCACGATAGATTTCGTCGCCTGGAGGATGTCGCATCTTGCATTTCAGCTACAGTGATGTCAGTTTCTCAAAGTTCGATTTTGCCATACAGAAGAAGTACAGACCTTATGGCGAGAAGCGTTGAAACCGCTCTTCATGTACTTCAAGCAGAATTCGCATATCCATAGCTTACCATCTGGTAGAGACATGTATTCTTCTGGAAAAGGGGCATCGTACCAGGTGTTGATGTCCCATTCACCAAACCGTATAGTTCGAATACGCTGGCCAACGGTGAAATGTGCAGAGCTGGGGGCAGGTGTAGAGGGAGCAGGTGAGGCTGAAGCGCCTGGAGCTGTGAACGATATAGATGTGCCTGGTGGATGGTGAGTTGAGCGAAGAGGTCGGGTAGAAGGTCCTGGTTCTTCAGAAAATCGATTTGGAAGCGGAGGTGGTGGCATGAGCTTCTCCTGTGTATTGCCAATGCCTGATGAGAACTCATCGTCCGTATTACCGTTGTGGAGTCGCACCTCAGCGATGACCCGGCTAGCCTCAAAACGAGCCTTGTCAACCCCATTAACACTGGTAGCTGCCACATCCCGATCCTCAGGCGCGAGGAATTCGTCAAACATCCCCTTCGACTCGTCTGGATCCTCTTCACGTTCTTTGCCCTTGTTTCTCGCCGGTACCTTGAGCTTGAGCGTCGGAAGCGGAGGTTTAGGAGACGATAGTCGTAGCCGCGGTCGCCGTAGCGAAATGTTTTGCGTGGGAGACGAGGAAGGATCTGTGAAGAGCGGCGCCTCCGCGGGACTCGAGTCTCTGGGTCGCGCTTTCCGCCTTGTAGATGGTCTTGACGGTCCAGGTATTGGGTCGACATCCATCTCCGCCTCAGATTCGTCTGTAACAATTGCTCTTCCCTTTCCCTTCCGTCTGGTCTTGTTCACGTCATTTCTCCTAGAACGAGATGAGGATGCTACAGATAGCGCTCGAGGGCTTGCCGTAGGCGCAGGGCAGGATGTAATGAACTCTGGCAGTTCTGGTTCTGTGGCTAGTACGGCTTCTGACATTTCTGGAATAGGGGGTTTACACCGAGGGCAATACCAGTCGCCCGGAGGAGCTTCTTCGAGTGGGGGATCAAGACAGTCCGTGTGCCAGCCTAGACAGCATAAGAACTCATATACGTCTTTAAGAACTGTACTTACCGCTGTCGCAGGAATCACAGAGCAATAGACGATTCTGCTGGTCCGATCAGTGAGGTTCCATCACGTAACAGCGATCGACAAACATACATCACCGTCCTTCTTCAGGCACGACTCGCAAGGCCTACAAGCAACACACTGCCAGTTATTGGACTGTACGGCTTTCTCAGGGTTAGCGAGGTTCAGGCAAGATAGATGTCCTGTGCTTTCGTGAGTGACCACACTACATCCGAGGCTACGCCGACCCGTACCTTTCGATTTGCAGTCAACACAAGTAAGCATAACCTGAGGGCCGTCTGTTCCTAGCTTCTCCTCGCGTCCACACACACTACATGCGTTCTCGGGTGACGGCCTGCGCTTTCTCTTGACCGCCTTCGGTTGCACTGGCGGCGGCGGAGCGTCTACAGGGAAGGCGGGAGGCTCGGGAGGTGCGAATGGGTCGCCTTGTGGGCCTTGAGAGTACTGGATATGGTGCGACTGGAATAGCTTAGGTTCGGAGAGCACTCGTATCGCTATCTGTACGAAATTCTATCAGCTTGCTGCCCCGGCTCAACATGCGCGACTCATTTAACCGCGTCTCGCGTCAACGTCGCGTCGCGTCGGTGTTCACGCCGCCCTCGAGTGCACGAGGAGCTACATGGCACTCACCAGCGGGTCTCCCACTATATGCGGTTGTTCTGCGACGAGTGTTGGGTCGAGAGCTTGTCCGGAGAGTGCTGGATCAATGGGTATGGAGTCGCTCGGGAGGAAGTGTATGGCGTGCGGTTGCGGGCTGATCTCGTTTGGTGAAGGGATTGGAGGCGTCGCAAACCCTCTCATATCACCCGTCCGAGTGCACACCAGGCGGTGTCGGCGAGTTGGCGGTGCTGTTCGTCGTCGAGGACAGCGACGGCGACCTGGGGTTCTGTTGTTTGGTCGACCAAACAATCCCAGAATGGTAAGCAGTAACGTTTTCCGCGCCAATCGCGTAGACTAGTCACACTCCGGTTAAGGCAACAAATGTGGCCATGAATTCGTGCTTCATGCGACTGATAACAAGGATCTCTGAGTTCGTTTTCGTGTATTCCTGCACCAAAGGATGGTCGATGTATGAGAAGATCTGTGACCAACGATGACCTTTCCGCTGGTGAGGGTTGGGTGAGGGCCTTGAGGCCGATGAGGGTCAGGGTCCTGTGCACGTGCCTCGGATGATGTAAATGGTGGCAGGGCAAGTGCAGAGGCCGGAGAGAGATGCGACACTGGATGGTCTCTGCAGTGAACATGCACAAGTATCGCATCCTCAGATTTTGCGAGTGTCTTTGCTTTCGGTCTCCGGACAGTGTGCACCTGAAGACGTAGATATGAACGACTGGACAACGCAGATGCGGACCGAGCAGACGTGTGAAGCAGATCTAGAGCCTCAACTCATGGAATTGCGACTTTTATGTGCAGAAACGGCCAAGCTGCTGTGGGCAAGATGCGAAGGGAAAACAGTAGACACGAAAAGAACTGCGCAGGCAATACTGTACCCTCGAACGATACACCATTCATCCCAGGAACATGACAGGAGGAGGGCGGCAGGAATGCCGGGAAAACTGGGCGGGGTTTCTGTCGAATAATTTCGATATTCGTTGCGTTTGTAAGCTGTCCGAGTAACCTACGGATACGTAAGTTTAGGGTGGTGAAGAGGCGGAGACCAAACAACAAATAAGAGTCCTGGGGGAGATGCCGCGAGAGCGTTTGCAGCGTCTCCGAGTCTCGAGTCCTCTCGTTTCGCACTGTCACGGCCTATCACTCAGATAAACTGCCCCATTCCTCTCTTTCTTCACTACCACCACGTCCTCGCTCAACGATTGCGACAACGCTCACCATGCAGACCGCGCTGCAGTACTCGGCGCCGACGCTGCTCTCCCAGTACCAACAGCATCCGGCGCTCAACCTCAATCGTGCTCCCAACAGCGCGGCCAGTGTCATGCCCTCGCCATCCGTGCCGACACGCAAGCGCAAAAGAGCAGCACATCAGTACACCGTCAGCTACAGCGAGGTCCAAGAAGTCGACAACGCAGGCCGCCTGCGCGAGGTCATAGTGATCGAAGATACACCACCGCCATCGACTGTCTCCCCCGCGACCTCGGCCAATGCCCACCTCTATTCCGCCTCGTATCAGCCCCCGACGTACGCCGCTCCCATCCGAACTCGTGCGCGCGCCGCAGCAGAAGCTCAGGCGTTGTCGACCAGCTCGTCCTCTGTGGCCGTCCCCCCTGCTCCCAAGAAGCGCAAGAGGGACCCCGACGTCGCTGGCACCGCTCTCAAGAAGCCTGCGACAAACGGTCACTACTCCAACCTCCCAAGTGGCGACAACTCCTGGCCGAGCGGAAGTGGCCACGCCGCAGATGATGTGAGCACAACTTTTCGTTTACATTGACTTTTCGCCTCATTGACTCGAACTTCGTCTCACTCAGTCATCGAAAGCCCCGGTCCCCTGCGATGACAAAGAGGGACACTATATTATTGTGCCCGACGATATCATCTACAAGCGCTGTGCGTTTCTATGGCTGCATCTACACGGACGCATTGATGCTGACTCTTGCACCCAGATCGTACTGTACGACTACTTGGACAGGGTACGTTCGGAAAGGTGGTTGAGGCCATCGATACGGAAACGAGCAAGAGGGTGGCTATCAAGATCATACGCGCCATTCCCAAGTACCGTGACGCTAGCAAGATTGAAGTTCGAGTGCTGCAAAGACTAAAGGAACGCGATCCCACGAACAAGCAGTAAGTCGACATGACGTTCGAGGCGTCTCACTGTACGCTAAAAATTGTCACGCTTTTCCACAGTAAATGCATCCATCTACTTCATTGGTTCGACCATAGAAACCACATATGCCTCGTTTCGGAACTTTTGGGCATGTGCGTGTACGACTTCTTGAAGGAAAACGAGTTCGCTCCTTTCCCACGTCACCACATCCAATCCTTCGCTCGTCAGCTATTAGGAAGTGTCGCTTGTGAGTTTTACTCTGTCTCGACTCTTACTGCCATAGCCTAACGGCGCCCAAATCGTAGTCCTCCACGAACTTCATCTAGTTCATACCGACTTGAAGCCGGAAAATATCTTATTAGTAAACAATGATTCGCATGTGGTCTGGGTACCACAGCCTGGAAGGGTGGGCGCAGTACGCATACATCCAGTGTACTATGGGTTGTTCTGACATAAAATCTGCAGCGCAACGCGCAACCTAGGGCAAAGAAGATCCTGGACTCTACGGACATCCGGCTCATTGATTTTGGCTCCGCCACATTTGAAGAGGAGTATCACTCCAGCGTGGTCTCCACTCGACACTACAGAGCTCCGGAGATCATTCTCGGTAGGAAATATACTTGCTCTCTCTCACGGTCGTGACTTACCGATATACCCTTATCAGGTCTCGGGTGGTCTTATCCATGCGACGCTTTCTCGCTTGGGTGCATCCTGGTAGAATTTTACACTGGAATTGCACTGTTCCAGACGCACGATAACCTCGAACACCTCGCCATGATGGAACAGGTGATGGGCAAAATGCCCGAACGATTCGCTCGTTCAGGGGCTCGTTCAAAGCCAGAGTACTTCAAAGAGGGAAGCAAGCTGGACTGGCCGAAGCCAAAGGCTACACGGGCGAGTCGCAAAGAGGTTCGGGCGTGCCGTAATCTACAGGTAAGACGGGCCACGTGTGTATCTCCGAGCTTTCTTACTCACTACACTGTAGGAAATTATCGCGCCCACAGATTCTATCAATCGACATTTCCTCGACCTCGTCAGGAGACTGCTCATCTTTGACCCCGCACAGCGGATCACAGTCAAAGATGCTCTCAACCACCCATACTTTTCACTTCGAATTCCTGAAGATCCGTACTAAACACTCTCCTTTGGACATGGTACTCAATTCCCGATGCTTACCCTCCATCAAACTCGGATTCCTTAATGTACACGGACAGGCTCCGAACTCAACTCGCCGGGGCTCGCTACAACCACCCTTCGTCACTCCTTGCATATCTTTAAATGTTTTATTGCTCCTCTTCTCCTATGTCGTCGTTTCTCGTTTTTCGCTAGGTTACTCTTTCACAGCACGTCTGGAAGCTCGCCCCTGCCCATGTAACACCATCATGCCATAGTGCCACAACAGCTCCTGTCTCCATGCATAATTGTTGCAGCCGGTCAGCATCCACCTAATGAATCGCACCCTCTCCGCTCCGTCCGCCCGCGACACCTATCTGTATTTATCATTGGCTCTTTTTTGTCATGCGTAGTGCATAGATTTTCTCTCAAGATGTTCAACGGGCACACATCTCGCGACGCAAGACGAACTGTGCAAACCTCAAAGTGAAGTCGGCAACAGTAAGTATCGTCACCTCAAATGTTACCGCGCTCCGCAACTCTGGCCAAACCAGCCATACCTCATCAGCGTCACCTGTCGTCTCGGTTTGTTCCATGTAGTCACTGTATTGAAACCACGCGACTGACCTCTTTTCGTCCTCTGCAGATGTGGGAACCAGCGGCAGCCGGCAACGCCATCGTCCCGCGTGGTCATGCATGACCAGGAAAGACCGGTGCACCCCAGATGATGCCGTGGCCTGCTGCGGCTGAAAGCATTGGAATGCATATTCACCGAACGCCAGTTCCAGTAATCGTCATACTCATCCAGAGAACAGGAGCGTAGACTCCGAAGAATGGCGAGACTGCTTCGTGTGTAAAGATTGATAGAATCGGGTAACTCAGCGCGTATACGTGAGGAATCAGGATGCTCACGTTCTTTGCTCACAAGGTCTCGCATTGTGTCCGGAACACATATGCGCTGTATGGCGCTGCGATCATGCGCGATTGTATGGCTCCGCGGTTCGCCTGACTAAAGCCGAGATGGAATCACTGGGTTGTGCCGCTGCCTTCTAGGCCTTCCTCCACTGTGTACCCTCTTCTTTCCCCGGCCGGTGCAGACCGAACGGGCGATATCTACTATGTCTCTTTCGAGGCCTGCTATCATCGACGTCGTCCGTTACGACTTGCATGGAAACTCTATCATTATCTAAACCAGAGACTTGTCAAGGGTATGTCGGTGGCCTGTGAGCTATGATGATCAACGAGTGCCAGTGCTGATCAAATTGTGGGACAGATATTTCGCAGAAGATCGCGGTATGTTAGGGTAATCCACTTCCGTACTAGGCACATGAACGCGAAGAATGTACTTAATAGGAAGATCTTCCACGTCGTATGAAGCTCTTTAGCTCGGCCAACTCGACGAGCATATCTTAAAGAATTGGTCATGTCCGAATTCAATTCGTCCAGCTTCCGACATCGCTCCCAGTCGATGGCGACGGCTATGCTTGCCGCTATGTTGTACATGTAGTAAAGCTTATACCTTGGATAAGGCTTGCGACAAGCGAGCATCCACAATAGGCACGACAGTTCAAGACCTGGGCGTGTCATTTCGGGATTGATGGTCGCCCTTCTGACAATGGGCGATGTACGGTGGGAATAATTCTGAAATGAGTCCTATTGTGGCTTTTCTTAGATATCCTTCGGAACGGCGACTCCAGAAAACCTTCGCATCTTATCTCTACTTTAAACTCACAGAGATTAAGTAGACTCATCGTAGAGATAATTGCTGCTTAACAACCTCGACAACATGAATGTCTTATATTTATGGATTTATTATTTCGTAAACCGAGGAGGCTGGAGCACCGACTCCACTACTCACTGTTATGGTGCATACATCGAGAAATTTGTCCATTGCTACCCGGGCCATGGCTTTCGGTAGCTCGCAACCCACGCGTTTGCTCAGCAGAGGAGCGAGGCCCCGACGTACCCGTCACACAAATATAGACTACCCACTACGAGGCCCCACTTCTACTTCGGGACTGCTGATTATCGGTGCAAAGTTACCGATGATTATGCTACCACCTTCGGTGACTACAACACAACATGTATATATGTAGTACGCACTTGTAGGGGCCTCTCAAAAGTTCGGACTGATCACTCGTTTTCAATTCCAATACAGTAGATTGCCTCGATGAATGATAACTGTTACAAATGTAGCATGCAGGAGAGTTCGAATGCAGATAATGAAGCACGACTATGCTTTGCGACATAGATAACACCACGGAACGCGTGGTACAAAACATAGCAGAACTTTTAGACGCGGACACGGTCCTAACGTCACTCCAAATAATGAGTGTGGTTGCAAGTCAGCTTTATACGAGCTTGGCGAGGGAGACTGTGTTCTTGGTAACATCGGTCGAGAAGTAGGCGTTCTTCAAGAAGACGTCACCAACCTAGGAGAGACAACAGTATGAGATATAGTTTCAGAAAGTAGGGATGAAGTACACGTACCAGCCACTCTGTAGCACCACCAACTTGGCCAGTGGAGATACCAGAGATACAGTCACCAGTGAGATCGTTGGGGTCGACGGGAGAGAAGAGCAGGTCACGAGTGTCAATAGCGAAGGACTGGCCACCGAAGCTCAAGGCAACTGAAGCAGTCGTTGTGCAAGGAAGCGTGAAGCCACCCTGGCCATCAGATTTGGCACCGTCGATGAGGGCGTGAACAGCGGCGGCATCGCTGGGGGGAGCGATGATGAGGGTGGTGCCGGTGTCGAGGATAGCAGTGCGACCCTTAAGACCAGTGTCCTTGCCATCGACAGTAACGGCTCCCAAGTCGCCCTCCCAGAATCCTTGAGTGTTGACATTGTTGAAGGTAACGAGAGTCTGGGCGTCGAACTTGGAAGCGTCAAGACCACCGAAGGTGATCTCACCGTCGTTCTTCTGGTCCTGGAGACGGGAGATCTTGTAGGAAGTGATGGCATCCTGGATGAGGCCCTGTTGCGCCAACGACTCAACGGGCGTGAGAGTCTTTTGCTCAGAGAGAGTCTTTGAACACAGATACGTCAGTCGCGTTCGATCTGCATTTTGCTCATAAACTCACAGATTGAGCAAGACCCATCAAGCCATCGAACTGCGTGGCATCGTTGGCAAACTGGTCGGTCTCCTGTGCAGCGACACCGAAAGTGTGCTTGTTAAGAGCAAGACCAGCGACGTTGAGGTTGTCGGTGATGATGTTTCCGGCGACCGCACCAGAGCCGTAGGTGACCTGGAATGGTTTCTGGGTATCGACGAACGAAGAAGAGGACTTAGGGCCCAAGAAGACGTGATTTCCCTATAAAGAAGTCATATTCAGAACCTCGGTCCCAGATGCGTCACGTCCTCATATACTTACACAGTCAGCTCCAGTGTCAACGTCCTGGCAGACTTCAGCGCCGACCCAAAGATCAGCGGATCCGGAGTCCATGAGGAGCTTGAAGTCCCTGGGAGGAGTGCCCATCTGAACGGTAGCGATGTAACCAACATCGTTGGCTCTGATGATCACGATCGTCAGATGTGATTCATCATTCTATCATATATTACTTACTCAATGTCAAGTCCAAGAGAGTTGTCGTCGGTGGGCTTGTTGGCGGCGGTCAGGCCACCGGCTTGCTGAGCAGCCAAAGCAACTTCAGAGAAACCAGCACCGGTGTCAGTGGAGTTTCCACCAGCTGCGGCAGCGGCAGCACCAGCAGCACCCGCAGCACCTGCACCAACAGCTCCAGCACTATCCGCAATGAATGATTAATATCATGACATATGGCGGACGCGAGTCAACTTACGCTGCGCCTTTTGCAGCCTTGCCAGCTTTGCCCTTGCCCTTAGCTTTGGCATTGTTGCCCTTGACAGCTGCGGTAATAGGCTTGGGCACACCCTGCCTGTTGTAACGCTTGGACAAGCGGGAGCCAGGACGGCCGGCTTCGGGGATGTACAACCGCTTGGCGAGGTTCTCGCGGAGCTGGTGCTCCGAAGGACCATCGCGGGCAGTCATACGAGCATGACGCTTCAGCCCACGGTTGATGTGCTGTTGCAATTGCTATGAGAAAAGGAAGTATATTTGAGTTACATGGGCGCTAGTATGAGAATATAGGAAGCACAAACAAGCGTTGGGTGGATGTCATCTCTGAGCTGATGAATCCGCTTCAATGGAAGAGTGACGAGGCCCGCATTGCGACGTGCGGGTGCGGCCTGCACTCCCGAGGAGAGGGAGAAAAGAAGACTTGCGAGGAGCAACGTGAAAGAGAGACCGAGCTGCATTGTGACCTGAACCTGCGTCGAGCAGTTCTAGCAATAGAGGAATTGAGCGGAAGACCCGAGGGATA
The DNA here is from genome assembly GCA_037039805.1 of Irpex sp. M6601. Lineage (NCBI taxonomy): Eukaryota > Fungi > Basidiomycota > Agaricomycetes > Polyporales > Irpicaceae > Irpex > Irpex sp. M6601. The sequence continues at coordinate 112,930 of JAXQGN010000112.1, read as the reverse complement.
AGGCGAGAATGAATGAAAGGACAGCTGGAAACACCGGAACGCAGCTGAAGGCCCTGCCTCAGGAAAGGGAAAGGATGAGAGAGAGAAGGAAAGAAGGAACAGAAAGAGGGTGGATAACCTGGCATCCAGTCTTTTGGCTTTATATACAGTTGTTGCGGTTGCCTGGCATTCTGCAGCAGGGAGCCGAACTTCGCTCTCATTGTGCCTACGCTGGCCCTGTTGTTAGGGTACAAAGATAGCAGGCGCCCATAGATCCCCGCACTGACATTGGCCTGTTGTCCCACACGTGCATACACAATACCTGATCATAAGCATCATCCCCGCCAAGGACCCAATCATCTCAATTGCAGGCTTTGCCTTGTCCTTTTCATGTCAACCGCCAAGCTGCATTGAATTCGTTCTGGACCATGGCGTCTCGTTGATTCTCCCAATAATTTCGCGAGAGTTTTGAAGCGAACGCTGCGCACCCGAGTGCTCGCACTCGAGACAACCAGGTTCGTCGATCGAGGACTCGAAAGCCCGTCTGATGACTTGGCGATTCACTACGTCGTAAGCATGGTTGCCATCGAGCAAAGGCTGATTTTGCTCCGTAGCGACGAGACGAACACCGTCACCCATCTTCTAATGCAGCAGCATACCAATCAAGACATCGAATGATATTTACGGGCCATCGGGACATCCTGATAGATCTAGCCGACAACTAAGTACGAACACATGAGGAAGACCAATAGCCTGCACATGCCTACACGAAACCTATTGGACAGCATACTTATATGATCACAGCCTGGCTTTCGCCGCGGCATCATCCAAAGCAACAGACTTCCGAGGGAGGTCGTCGCTGAGCAACACCTTCACGGTGTCCCCGTACAGCTCGCTCTTGGAGATGGAAACATGACATCAGCACCGTTTGTCGATATTCTTTCTGCTCGGGACTGTGCCAACTCACTCTGATCAAGCCCCATGCACCCAGTGTCGCGTTTGCGCCGACGACTTCGCCGAGCTCTTGCGCCTTTTTGATAATATCCTCCGTGTCGCCCGACGCCACGACATCTACGAATCCCGCTTGGAACGCTTCTTGCGCAGTGAAGCGGTGCCCTTCGAGTCCAATCTTACGCTGAATTCTTGGGTCGGCAACCTTGTTTCTGATCACACTGGCAATGAGAGGTGGCCATGGTGCTCCGAAGTGGATCTACAGACGTCGAATCAGCATCTTCGTAATTTCGTGTTGGTAACCTTGTGATAAAGCTCACCTCGTTCATACACATCCACGCCCTACGCTTCGCTCCGTCGACCATTACACGATAATCGCAACTGAGAGCAAGGATCATAGCACCCGCAAAGCAATGCCCATTGACAGCCGCGACGGTGGGGACTACATCCTACCCAGTCAATCTGTCACTCCCAGGCTCAATTGACAAACGACACTCACTCGGGAAGGTATGCAGACGGTAGAAAAGAGGGTTAATCACATCTTGTTTTCGGGAAAGAGAGAATCAGCTACAATTGGACAGGATGCAACCGTAAGTTCAACTTACCTGGCCAGAAACGCGGATTGAGCAAAGACTTCTCATAGTCAAGACCTGACAATCCAACCAACAAATGGCGAGCGTCAGCATCACTGTAATGGGCAAACCGGCAGGCCACAGTCATGAAAGGCAGTACGCACCGTTACTGAAGAACTTATGTTGACTCCTGTTGCCAACGATGATGAGTGCGCCTTTAGCACTTTGCTTGTCGCCACCCGGGGCATTCGCTGTTCGGAAGTTCTGTCGCCAGTCGCGTTCAACGGCATTCAAGGCAGGCAATATCGCATTCTTGATGAAGTGGTCCGTCAATCTGCTATCTGCACCGTTATGCAATTCAAGCACCCAGATAGAGGGTGTGGCTATGTGTGAGAGAGGTTTCGTCAGGAGGATCCCCACACGCCAGAATTGGATAGAGTACGCACGATGTGTGACTGTGGCTAGCGGCGCATCTGTTGGGAAACTAACGGGAAAAGACATGGTGATTCTGGGCGAACGATGTAGTAGAACACTAAGAAGTACTGTCTTTACCCCAACGAATCGTTCTGACTTTATACATGCAACGCCTGAATCCCTTGTGTCAAGGTGTAGCGCTGCGTCCGGTAATAATAAGCAGCCCTGGAGAGCCCTGGGCCTGTGATTTCAGTGGTCATGATCAGAGCAGTTCAAAGAGGAAGCGTCTAGCGTGGGAAGGCGTGAAGGCCTACACGTGGTCAACTATAAGCGGTAGCTGTCCAAACTGGGACAAACAAACCTCCGAGTAATTCCACCATGGCCACCGATGCAGGGCGTACAGCAGAGCTTACCCGTGCGTACTAATATTCTGTGTATTGATGGCACGAAACTAAGAGAACTTCTTGTACAGAGAAGCTAAAGGAGAGGGAGGACTTTATCCGTGAATCATGGGTACGCACGATGGAGGCACGTATAGTGCAGCAGAACCTGCAAAAGTGCTACCGTGCAGAGGGCGTGAACAACCTGGAGAACTGCAAACATCTCGCAGAGAGATATGCCCAGATGTTGAAGGACAATAGAGTGCGTGTCTATGCCTTATGTCTACACTCTTAAACTTACGAGCTATTCTCCAGGTTCAGGGCTACAAGCACATAGACATCTAGACTACCGTGTTATGCCGAATCGACCTTTATATCCTCCATATCCACCCCAGCAGCATCAGTTCTTCGCAGTGTATTGCATCATTCACACTCAATCTACACCGCCCCGAAACACATTACACGGGCACCCATTGCATTAAATACTGAGCGTCACCTAGCGATGAACGCAAGACGATACGATACACAACAAAGCGTCCTGGCACACAGCAGCAACCCCAAGTACTAATTTTGTAGCGAAAGCAAACCATTCGTTTACTTCTTGCCCTTCCTCTTCCTTCCCTCAGTCGCGCTCAACTCAGCTCCGCTGGTTTCATCACCGCTGGTAGCAGCACCAGACTTGGTCCTGCGAGCCTTGGGCTTCTTCAAGTGGTGCTCGGGAATCCATTCTTCCTGGTAACCTCCTGCACCGGTAGCTGTAACTGTGCCCACGGGTGCGCTGACTGCTGCAGGGACGGTCTTGCGCTTCTTCGGCTGGGGAACGAAGGTCAGGTAAGTGTAATAACCGAGGCTACCGAGGCCAGCGAGAACAATGGCGTAAGTGGTCCAGCTGGAGGAGACATTGTTAGTTGGGGGAAAACATTCGAGATGTTGAGACTACATACAGTTTCCAATCAAACCACGAGCCTTCCGGTTCAACAATGGTGACGACTGAATCGTAGGCTTGAACACGGAATTTCTCGCCCTGCGCTTTCGTTAGGACCTTATGTTGGGTAAAGACTAGGAGTACGTACATCGGCAACATGGTCAACCCAGATATTGAGTCTCAGATCACCCGGCTGAAGACACGTAAACGTCAGCACTGAGCACTGGATATGACGTATACGACTTGACATACCCTAAACCTGTTGAAAACCATGAATGACGAGACAATTGATATCTTTTCGACAAACACTTACTCGCTGTGGAAAGAGTAGGGCAGCTGGAGCTTGGCTCCCTCCAAGAGAGGTAGCTTGAAGTTTGCAGCGGTCGTCTGACATGGAAACTATCAACGTTCTGGGGAATACATCAAAGGATATGCCTTACGTTCTTCACCAATTTGTTGCTGTCTGGGTGGTGGAACGAGCCAGCGATGCTCTGAAGGGTGACATTGCGATCCGACTTGTTCTCAATGGAGACAATAATGTTGTTCCTCTCGCCATTAACGACGTCTATATGTCCTCGTGAGTAACTCGCTCAAGAACAGACGTTTACACAAAGTACGCACGGTGGAATGCGTTTTCCTCGGGGAAAGCAGCAACAGCAACAATCTCGGGCTGACCAGGAGACGAGAGGGGAGCTATAGCGAACACAAACCAGAAAAGCATATCAACGTCATAAGCCCCTTTCGATAATGCTGAGTTAAACTTACAGCTTGCAACGGTTTGGCATAACGCCAGTACACCAGCACCAAGACCGACCAAGGATTGGAAACGCATGGCCGCGAGCTAGAAAGAGAGGGATTGAACCGGTAGACTGTAAGACCAAAAAGACGTTGTGGAGAGACCTGGATACCGACCGACTGGTGCTCCCTGCCACGTCCTTCCACCGACATTTGATTAGGCGCTCAATATCACGTGAGCGCTCAGGAACCACGCCGAGTCGCGGTTTCGACTCCGAGTCGATGTTCTTCAAGTTGCTCTGAAGACCGGGGGTTTATATCTGAAAGATCGTTCATAACAAAGTTCAATTAACTGCGCACAACCGGTTTCATATGCAGGTATGCCTCAGAACTGAGGGACGAATATCACAAAAAGTATTCATAGCAGCGCTTTTGAACAAAGCAGATTCTGAAAAATTGGCATTGCGGTATTGAGGTGAGGGCAGAACACGGAATGCCCTAGTAAAAGGCGAGGGCATTATTTGATTGCACTGCCCCCTACCGCCATTGGTGTTTGTGGAGTACTGAACGCTGGCGAGGTACTTCTTGATTTTGTCCAACCTACGGGGGGTAGTTCGAGTCAGCGCAACCACCAATTCTCGGGTGACTCTAGTATGATTGACGGTATAATTACTAGCAAGAAAGAGCGTATGAGTATATTTAATAGTACAAAAGCAAGAGATTTGTCTGTCTATGATCGTCCCATGACAAGTCCGTGTGTAGTAAGTATGCAGCAGCAAGATCTAGAGAGACTATGATAAGACGGACCCCAAATTAGATGGATGTTCTGACTTTAGGTCCGTATAGCACCACCTCCGCCAACAAACACTGTATTCAGTGGTCGTCCGCGCCCTTCCTCCCCCACTTAAACATTCTCGTTACACCGCTATTCCAATCTTGGACTCGCCTCTTTGATAGGATCGAGAACGTTGACCTATCCGTCCCAACGAAACCAGCGCCGCCTGCCTGTATAGCAGCGTCCAGGATCACTGGATACCACCTCCCGTACTTCTTCGTCGTCTCCATTGCCTGATGATCCATCCTTACCCACCCAAGTGCTTCTACCTCTGCCCACCATTTGGGATCAGACTCGTCGCTGGTCATGATGACACGGTTCATGGGGATATGGATGTGCTTCTTATCAAGAAGTTCGTCTTGTACTTCCTTCACGCGACGAGCGATGACTGAGAGCGGTGCAAAGCAGTCCTCGAACTTTTCAGCGTCCCAGCACCAGTCTTTGAAATCCCCGTGACGGACGTGGATGGTGATATACTAACCAAAAGGTGGAGACGAACATGAGTTGTACAGTCTAATGAAGATGAAGTAAAGACTTACGGAAGTTATGGGTGCTGTTTGTGGGAGACCGAAGGCTCTGTTCACGTACTGCCGTGCGATATCCTGGACCTTCTCCGTGAAATGCAGGTATTTCCCGACAAAACGCCAGGCAGGCGAGTATGTGTAATCGTATTCCCCCGCCTTGAAGATGTATATCAGAATCAATGCCTGAGGTTAAAAGTAATCTCGCATAAACTCACCAATGATCCGCCCACATAGTACAAGTAATCGTAGCACAACAAGTGTTCGTCGGGATTCAGCAAGGCATGATGCAAAGGGGAGGCATGGACGTCTCCCAGGTTTTGTTCCCTATCCTCTGGGTATGCGAGTCTTGCCAAGGACCAGAAAGATGCACCCTTGTCGTGTTCGTAGTTTGGTATCATTTTGATCCAACTTGGAGCTTTGGTGTAAGAAATATCTATGCAACGACAAATGTCAGCTAATTTCGGGGAGACGTTGGTCGCGGGCACTCACCAAGGCGAAGAAACTCCGGGACCACGCTTGGTCTGGCGTGATGCTCCCCATACTGTACCGCTTCCCAAATATCCCAACATCCCAAGTCGTCCCAAGTCTCGCTCTTCATATCCTTCACCTCATGCCATTCAAGCAGCGGGAACCCAGACTCGCGGGTGAACCGTGGGACGTCGAAGACGTCTGAAAAGAATATGGGTGGCGCATCTTGGCCGATGTGGAGGGGTACAAACATCGCCACAATGGGCACCCTGTCTGTGATCATGCCAAGGTAAATGAGGTTCATGTACGTCATAACGTCGTTATCTGCCACCGATGGACAATTAAAAAATGAGTTCCACGTTCACAACAGAGAATAATGGAGACTTACTCCAGCCTGCTGAAAGCCATGAGGTTATGTACTGGACCTCTGGTCGGAGGTTGTCGCGGAAGCTTTGTGTTGGTGCGCCTTGCACCCATGGTGAATAATCCTCTGTCGCAACCAGAGAACTCTTGTTGCGGGATGAGGACTGTGATGCTGAATCGATATGACTTTGCGTTAGTGAATGTGCGCGTGATGTTTTCACGGATAGAATAAAGAGTGTGGTGAGTGTGATGAAAGATCCTAAGAGGAGGTATAGTCGCTTCCGATTATGCGGAACGTATTTCCGGCTAACGCGGAATTTCGACTTGGAGGGTGTTGATGGCAGGTCGTCGTCGAATGGGTCTTCATGCCCGTTCTCCACGACATGTAGCACGGGCATGACGAGGGAGATGAAGAAAGGGGAAGGGGAATACAGATTGTCCCATGTCGGACTTTAAGTATCTGTGCAACAGTTTTGGAGTTTTTTGGCATTTTGCATGCTCGGTCCCTGTGGGTCTTTTGATAAGATGAGACGCTCCAGACATGCAGACATCCACACGCACGCAGCCCGACTCCGGGACACGACGAGTTCTGCATTTCTTTGTCCCTTGTTCCTCGCATGGACGTGGTCTAGATCAAACCGATCTGTCAATTATCGATCGACCGCCATTATTTCCCCAAAAGGCACCATATACAGCGTCAAATCCAGGAACCATCATCAAAAGGCCAGTGTATAAAGCAGTCGTACAGCGATATATCCCTCCTTACAACTATGATATACGATTAGCTTGGAGCCGCAGGTGGCCCCTGAGTTTTCTTCTTCAACAACTCCTTTGCTACGTCGTCCGGGTCCCCTGACATATCTGGTAGCCAAAATGCCTATATGGTGGTTAGCTTAGGGACGAACAGAGCAGCATCATGAAACACCCACAAGTTCTTGGCCGGCAGTACACATCATGGCAAAACGAGGATTGAAGCGAACACATCTCGAAGGACCAGGATGGCCTTCTAGCTTGCCGACGGGCTGTAGCACCAGAGGAGGCGCCTTGAGATCGATAGGTCCTTCCTTTGTGGGCAGGTTCTGCACGTCCCATACGACCACTCTTCCGTCCAAGCTTCCACTCAAGACGAACTTGCTATCCGGAGTCCAGCAGACTTCTTCGCCACTGATGCCTCTCGAAGGCTCCATGGCTTCCCTTGCCGTTATCTTTCTTCGCTCTAGCCCTATATGCCCCTCCAGTTTCGCTAGTAGGTGACCCTCGAAACTATCCATGATGTAATGTGCATTACCGGAGCAGCCTACCAGAAGATATTTGCCGTTCGTGGAGAAAGACAGCGAGGTCACGAATATTGGGCGAGGAGGATAGCTGATCTGGCTTAGAGTGGGGTCATCGAGTGTGATGACGAGGAATGGCGCTTTGTCGTAGTTTGCCTGGTCGTAGAGGAGGATACGAGCATAGTTGTTGACAGCAACAGCAAACACAAGACCTGTCGCGTCGTACGCCACGACGGGGGGTGCTGGCAGATTCAGCAAGCCTCGGCAGTTTGGTGATCGGAGATCCCAAAGTCGCACTGTCTTGTCCATGGAGCCTGACATGAACCCGTCATCTATAGGTGACATCTCCAGCGAAGTGACTTTGTCTTTGTGTCCTCTGAAGTACTGCAAGTATTTGTTGTCGTGTAGGGAGTGATAGCGAACAGTATCGTCTTCCTTTGTTGATGCGTGTATAATGGCGGTATTCTTATGCGTGAATCGGGGGAGGTCAACACCATACTTCTTCGAGTATAGTGTCTTTACAGGCCTATAAGGAATGGAGTGTTAGTAATCCTGGGCGTAGCATGCACACTCAAGAGGAACTTGCTTGCCGGTTTTACAGTTGTACAAACGGAATGTCTCGTCCTCCGCTGCAGTCAGTACCTGGTCTCCTCTATCGTCGAACGCGATTCCGGTAATCTGCCGCGGCTCTGGTTGCTGCTTATTCGGACCTGGCGACACAGGCGGAGGTACTTCGATGGCGTCCTTGAATATTCGAGCTGGCTTCAGCTTTGCCTGTGCCACCAACCAAATAGTCAATACCACGTTCAAAAGCAATGCACAGTATTTTCACGCACCATAGTCATTGTCGACAAAGCCAGTATACTCTGTGTAGCACCACCACCATTGTTATTGCTCCCCGACGCTGTTGGTGGCACGCCCGCCATCCTTTCTGTAGTAAGAGTTTAGTACGAAGAGACGACTGTTCCGCGGAGTTCGAAACGAGGCTCGTTCATGAATTTCGCCTAGACGCCATAGCAAGCAACTCATTCACTCGCTCGTACACCTTCACTCCTCAATCCAGCCTTTTACAAGATGTCCGAGCAAGACGAGACCGCAAGACTGTGGAAGGTCAACAGAACAATCCACGAGTTGGTAAAGGATAGAGTGAGTATCTGGAGTGCTCAATTGGAGCATCATTCAGAACCTCTAAATGAGCCACCTTCAGGGATTCCAAGTGTCCGACGACGAAATAAATATGGACCTCGCGACCTTCAAGCAACACTATGCTAACCAATCTGGAAGTGTAGAGTGCGTGGAAACCCTCTGCTACCTACCATACCGTGCTGATTCTGGCGCTGCCAAAGTCGAAGTCAACTGAACTTCTTCACCACCCACCAACAGAACCCAACCGAGCAAATCTTTATCTTCTTCTCCGACGAGCGTAGTGTAGGTGTAAAGACAATGCGAAAGTGCGTTTTATGAGACTTTCTTGATACGACATTCGCTCAACGATCTGTCCAGGCTGCTGGGTATCATGGATGAGAAGAATATACAGCGAGGCATCATCGTCTTCCCAGGCAATATGACACCATCTGCAAGAAAGGTGTGTGGTGTTTCTGCAATCATGTCATTCTGTGTTCTTGCTCCGGATCTAATGTCCTACTTAGGTCATTGTCGCGATGCAGAGTCAGTACAAACTCGAAGAATTCTCCGAATCCGACCTCCTCGTGAATATTACACATCACACTCTCGTTCCCAAGCACGAAGTTCTTAATTCAGAACAAAAGAAACAACTTCTGGAAAGATAGTGCGCCTCGCTTCCCTTCTCTGCCTTAGATTGGAATGAACCTCAGATTGCTTCCCTTTCCGCCACAGTCGTCTAAAAGAAACCCAACTCCCCCGAATTCAGGTTGCCGACCCTGTGGCACGATACTACGGCTTGAAGCGTGGGATGGTAGTCAAAATCACTCGACCGAGTGAGACCAGTGGACGCTACGCCAGTTACAGGATATGTTTCTAATTGTATTCCTTCGGTCGTCGGGCATCGGGCATCGACTGCCTGTCTATTTTGCTACTTTGCATTGTAAAACATTCATTAAGCCTAAGCGATCTGACATATAGGCTTGTCGGAAATAATACTGGTGACTGGCGGTCTTGTGGACCCAGGCTCGAGCAAATGCCACAACGAATGACCAGAACCTTTTTTCACCGTGACACCCGTCGTGCGAAGCCAACAGTAGCGGAGAGCCACCATCAGGCCGAGCTGGCTGTAGACCTTGGTGAGCACAGTTTCGCTATCTTCCCGCTATCTGTACTGACTACTGCGATTGTACCTTGAACGTGTTCTACTTCAAGGCTGCGCTCCATGTGATAGGTGCTAGCCTACAAACTCTCATGTGAAGACCCTAGGGTTCTATAACCATCATATGGATCTCGCGCGCATCGTGATATCATCGTCTGAATGAATGCATACTAGCTATACTTTCTCGGCCTACTGACGCAAAAGATAGCCCAATCCATCACTAATGGTACCACAAAGTTATAGTTTGCTACGTCGGTCATACCCATGGGCGCGTGAGGTCCGGCAAAAGACATGTACGTGATTCATACACATTCTTTCACTAGCTCCGTCTAACATCGATGCAAACCTCCCGACAACACCAAATCGCGGTAGCATATGCACGCTACTCCAACTTACGTCGTCCATGGCCCCTGGATCTCGGTGTTTAGTGACAATTATGGCATAGTCTTCATTGAACTGGCATGTAGCTGAACGAAAGATTGCTTTCCATCGATTTTGTGTCTACGCACAGAATCAGGAAACGCTTGGCCTTTGCTAGCATCATGAACGGTAGGGTTCTCCCCCTTTCTCTCGAGCGTTCTAGTCCTTCTAACCAATGGGCTGGCACGGTAGATCTTGCCAGGGGTAGCAATACCCCCGGCGACGCCACGACGGGTTCGTTGGGCGTAAATATGTGTATGACAGTAATAATCCCAAAGGCGACTATCAGGGCTTCGCGCCTTTCTCTCCCGGATATGAACATAGCTATCAAGTCCGAGGTTTCCGTTCGTTGGTGCTGTCTGTGTTCAAGAAACGCTGCCTGTTTCTCGTCGCAACTACACGCCGAACAGTGGCGAGTGATCTGGCGCCACAATGACCTTCGTGAGTGCTGGCCCCACTCTCATTCCTTATGTGCTCATTGAAGATGACACCCAACCGATACTGTTCTTACGGTTGCCGTCGGTACCGGCGTGTTGTTTGAACACCGTATAATCCAGAGGCTACGATGTACGAAGGACGAGCCTTCGGATGGAAGCTCTACAAGCTCTGTGCAATAATAATGCGCATGTATAGAATGAAGCCTTTCGCAGTATGTTATTTCACGTGCAAGAAACGCATTTGGTGTCCTACGCTCATCAAGTTAGTTTGTCAGGGACGAATAACGAGATACCTATTACAGCGTCTTCTCCCGTAGTATGCGCCAATGGTTCGGGAGATGCGTTTGGAGTATTTCGACGCAAAGCGCCTCAAGGCTTCAGGCCAAGTCGGAGCAATCTGTTAGGAAGTCCTTGTTGTTATTTGGCCTGGTCGCTACGCCTATGTCGCTGTTCCCTTTGAAGTATCCGTTGATCAAGTTTGGGCAAGCATTGCGTAACCCGAAACATGGCCGCCTGTTAGAGGCCCCTATCCGGTCGGAAGGGTTTGCGACTCGTGTACTTACGTACAACCTGCTTGTGAGTATTTTCCCCGTTTACCTCGGATGCTACGCTTCCCTACACCAAGAACAATAGGGAGGTAGTGGCGTTGGCATCTGTAAACTCATGCATAATCTGGATTTGGTCCCAGGCAGCGGGATGAGCGCAGGAACAAAATGCAGAAAAGCTGTGAGTCACAACAACTCGACGGCGTCCACGGATGTAAAATATACACGAACTTGAGCGCGGCGGAAGAATTCCGCAAGGCCGACAAACAAAGCGCGTTGCATGTCGTGCTATCTACAAGCTTGTCGCTTTGATGAACACCCTCGAACTATGGGTACGTTGTGGGTATAGCTCGTGAGCGGGTATTCTTGACTGTATGTCATCAAGTACTAAAACAGGTGCCACCATCAAAACAAGTGTAGGTTCTGTCTTTGCACTTTCGGCTTCTGGAGAGAGCGGGATGCGGGCGTATATTGAAGTCAACAGCGATGGATCTGAGATCCGAAACGGATCTATGGCCTGGATCTCGATCTAGCCACGTGGACGCAAGTAAGTTCGATGGACACTCCATTGGTTGGAATTCGATTTCGATTCTCTCTCCTCTTTTCTACTGCTGATAGCTATGGAGAGCTCAGAATGCAGTGCAGTATATCCCTGTTATTTTTTACGAATCAAGGCACAAAGTTTGACCAAATTTGTTTTCTAGGCACGGTTTGGTCAGTGGCCCAATTTCCATGCAGCGCCATTGCATACGCGCGTAGGGCCGTAGGTCTTGGGTGCGTCATGATTCAGTGGCTGTACTGCAGAAATGTTGACATATAGGAAGAAATAGTAGGATTGGATTGCGATAACGAACACATCTTTGCGCCGATGATTAACTTTTTGACTTTTCGTGCCGTATCATTCTTCGCCGTAATGGCCGTCTGAAGCAAGTTACGGCCAGTACCAGCGAGGCTCCCACCGCAGCGCAAATTATCTTTCGCAGCCTCCGAATCTCTTAGACTGTCCATCATTCTCACTTGCTGATCCTTTGTAGTTTGTGTCAGTGACTGACGGCCATAATTACCTTGTGCGTCATCCAGGTACGATATCCCGAGTGCCACGCCGGAAATGCTTTTCTCTGTCGTCGAACCAAAAACAATTCGGCCGAGGCAGAATAACTATGAAATTACAAGGTATGATGCATTATAACCAATCACAACAGGCAGTTTATCAGGTGAAACTCTGCCGTATCAAACAAATGTGGCACTGCCCTGGCTCGCTCCGGTGAGGGAAATACTCTCCATTCCAACATATTGCTCCGTTGCAGAGCAGAAAGCAAAGAGGCGAGGAATGTTGTTCGCAGGTATATAATCTACAACTCTCTACATCCAAGGCACCAATACATCCCCCCATACTCACAGCCACACCTACTCTCATACTACATCATGGCCACGACTTTCACTCTACCGGACCTTCTCTCGATGTGCCCTTTAAAGGGGTCTACCAGTCCTCATCACGAGAGAGCTGCACGCGAGTCATCCGCCTGGGTCGACAGCTACAACTTCTTCGTCGATAGGAAGAGGATGGAATTCATTACAGGTTGCAACGAGCTGCTTGTCTCACACGCGTACCCTTACGCTGAGTATGAGCAGTTCCGTACGGTCTGCGACTTCGTCAACCTTCTCTTTGTGGTCGACGAGATAAGTGATGAACAGACCGGAGATGATGCGCGCAAAACTGGTCTGGTTTATCTCAATGCTCTACGTGACAAGGACTGGGACGACGGATCTAAACTAGCGAAGATGACTAAGGAGTAAGTCCTGCAGCTATAATATGGAATAAGATGTTGATCAGTTATGCGCAACCAGATTCAGGGAACGTCTCTTGAAGTATGCAGCGCCAGCATGCTTTGGACGTTTCGTTACTCACAGCGCTGCCTACGTTGAGGCGGTTGCTGTCGAGGCGGAGCTTCGCGAACGCGACGAGGTTCTTGACGTTGCCCACTTCATGCCGCTTCGTCGAGAGAATAGTGCAATTCGGGTGTGCTTCGGCTTGTTCGAATTCGCGCTGGGAATAGACCTACCAGACGCCGTATTCCAGGATGAGACTTTCATGAAGTGCTATTGGGCTGCCGCTGATATGGTGTGCTGGGCCAATGTTAGTAAAATTTTTGCTATGACATCCCGCACACGTCAAACTGATCTGTAATACAGGATGTCTACTCATACAACATGGAGCAATCCAGAGGCATTAGTGGTAACAACATCGTCACTGTGCTTATGCAAGAAAAGAACATCGACTTGCAGGCCGCATCGGATATTGTAGGCGAACGATTCCGTGAGCTCATGGATCAATTCACGGAAAACAAGAAGAAGCTCCCTTCATGGGGACTTTCCACCGACGTCTCAGTGGCCGCTTATGTGCAAGCAATGGAGCACTGGATCATCGGAAACCTCGAATGGAGCTTCGAGACCACCCGGTATTTTGGACCCCATTACCGTGACGTCAAGCGTACCCGTGTCGTCAATCTACGTCCCCGTATGTTTTGAGAGCATTGGAAGCTCTCCAAAGCGGTAAGTCCAGATCAGCGCCATTGGTGTCGACTCTGAGCTAACGCAGGATCATTCAGGCATGATAGGCGCTACAAATATGCCCCATGACTATAGAATCTGGAGTGCTTTATCAGGAGTGAATAGGATCAGAAATGGGTGCCTGTCTTGGTTCGCTTTGCTTGTGTGTGCGTGGTTGGTTTTACCTTTATTGGCTTCGCCGACCCGAAATGGTCTGGATTCCTATTTTGATATGATAAATTGTTAGTTACCCGTATACGTATCTTACAGTGTTCCACTTGTTCGTTCACTTCGCCTAATAACCATGGATTTGGAATATTAATTGATGATCTATGCAATGCTACGGTTACTCTGCCCGGTTCAAAGAGGAAAATATGCCAACGGGCCCAAAACAGATGGGTCGATTGCCAGTGATATCGCGGGCCACGCACATCAATGAACCGATGTATCATACCCATCCAACATTCCAGCTTCACGCTCTAAACAGCAGATAAACCAACACCTCATCTGATAATAAGGGCAGCCCTATCAAGCCAAGTCCAGAAACAGTTAGCGGCCTTCTTTACATATCATTTGAGAAGGTCTTTCTGTCCATCAGATGATCTCATGACACTGTACGGCTTCCCAGTACCAGTAAAAGGGTGGTACGTACACCCTTCTTGCGTTGGCCGGATACTAGTATACGTTCCAAAAATCAAGCGATTGAGTAAATTCGTATCCATATCACAGAGTAACTAGCCTCTACAGTGCTCTAACTAGACATGTTCTGACTTACGACAAAACCTCCAGTCGATCCACAGAACAAGTAAGATTTATCTACAGACCCAGTAGCGTTGCTGTCGTGGTAATGCTGTTCGGAGTTGAAAACATAATCCTGAAATTATTTGAGCACCTTAGGAAACTCAAAAAGAACCAGGATATGCACGTACAATTCTTGGGATGGAATACCTTGGCGGGGGAGAGTTCGACCATCAGAGTTTCCCTGATTCTCTCGTGGTTTGCACCAAAGTAACGCTGAGTTCCAAAACTCCACTCGAGGTTTCCAACGACCCAATTTTCCATCGCCATGATGTATTGGCTATCGAGGAAACGTTAGACAACCGAAATTGCTTGCACAAGAGATATCACATACGCGGTCACCTTGTCCAGCTCTTCACCGAAAGAAGGAAGTTCCTTCTTGCTGGCTTCGAATGTATCAAGTAGCTCCTTGAAGTGAACTCCGACGTAGTCAGAGGCTTCTTGCAGAGTCATGCTTTTCTCCCGCTGGAGAACTGTTAGGACGTTGTTGGTAAGGTGTCCCATGGCTTGTTCCATGTCATAGGAGTACACGTCCTACACACATGGAAGTGAGTGAATGGAGCGGGAAGAAAGAGAGAAAATGCGTACGTTAGCCCAGGTGACCATATCGACGGCGGCCAAATGCATGCGCACGAATACCGGATGCTCAAAGATCTCGTCCGGAAGGTCGAGGTCCAGAAGGTAGCCGAATAAACCAAAGCAGTAGCGGACGGCGCTGTTCTCACGGCGCAGCTTGTCGTAAGAAACTAGATCAAGGACGACGTTCTTCTCGCGCAGTCCGGCCTCGACGGTGAAACCGTTAACGTAGTCCTCGGTGTGCTGCATGAATCGGCGCAGACTGGCCGTCCCACAGTTGGGGAAGAAACGTGCCTTGAAGCTGTTGAGATGTCAGCTATGGGTGTATGTGAAGCGAACTAATGCAGGACGCACTCCTTTGTCATCTTACAAAGCACGGAGCCGTCGTCATATTTGTCATCCTTCATCGTGTTTAGAACGATGAGGCCGGTGTCCACAGCGTCTTTGCCGCTTTGTTCGTCACTGATCTCGTCTATAGTAAACAAGAGGTTGACGAAGTCGCAGGCGGTGCGGAGCTGCTCAACACCTGCGTACGGGTAGGCCCATGCGCATAGGAGCTCACTGCCCCCCTGCTTGAAGAACTCTAGCTTTTTGCCAGTAAAGACGTTGTAGCTGAGCACCCAGGCAGAGGAAGCAGCCCGAGCTTCATCGTAGTGCGGGTTGAAGGATGCCTTCCAGTGACAGATGGAGTGAAGGTCGGGTAGACGGTAAGTGCGAGGAGTAGAAGACATTGCGTGTGGTTGGAGTTGGAGGTGCTGTAGAATTGCGAGTACAGGCTGATTCTGCTGGGGAACTCTTGCAATCCATCGCTGGTTTAAGTATGCGTTCGTAGACCTTCGAAGAGTATAGAAAGGGCTCGTATAGCCATCTCTACGGTGGGCAATGCATCACTCAGGATAATTTTTGTGTTACCGTTGCGTTTAGGCCGTTTTGGGCATGATGGGCGGCCACAGAGCCGCACCATACACCTTCGGTGAGCAACACACCTAGAGAAACAGTATACGTCAATCTTGTGCACGAATACACGTAGGTTGTGACCTGTGTCAAGGCGCGCCTCACGCGCTTCGTATAGCCCCGGGCTTGAAAGACGGCATCGGAGCTGCATTGCACATGCTCCAGATCATATCCGGATCGTTTTATGAGAAAAAAGAGGATCCTCAGAGTGCATGAAAGTGAGATGTCTTGTATTCCGGTCACTTGAATAGTAACTTGGGCCGTCAACTCGTCTATGGGGACACACACACCTCGATCTGCGTGTCCGGTAGATGTTATTCGTAGAATGTTGTGATGTAGTAAACGATGCGAAGTTGTCGTAGGGACACTGCCCTCGAAACAGATGTTTTCTAACTGTCAAACCAAAGTGGCGGGATTGGTGAAACTATCACCGTGATTTCTCTAATACGGAGCAACGTCAGATTTGGGTGGAGTTTAGGGTAAGAATGCACTTACAAAAATACCTGTCGTTGCTTAGCGAGGAACATTGGTGCCTTCCGTAGTATAAAGCCAGCGAATAACCCCAAGCGATCCAGGCAAATCCAGCGGTCCGCACAAGTGTAACGGATATGAAGGCCTAAGTTAGCTCTCTACACCAGATGATACCCCGTATGCTGGCGGTAACAGGGCACAGCTTTGGCACAGGCTACTTGACGGTCCGTTACGAATAAACCCCAACTTGAACAATCTCAACAAAAAAAACAATTTGTCTCATACGTAGCAGACAGACGCAGTGCCTGAGAGAGAACAAGTGTTGTCGGTTTTGGTGGTGGAGTCGATAAGAGTTTGAAGAGAATGAGCCGGAAAACTGTGGCCTATAATGATGAGTCCCCACCAGGTTGTCCCGAAACGTCGGTGGCAAACTGCCGACGCGCTGATCAACGCGCCTGACCATTATCGTGTCTCTTGTTCTTCGACTTGAATTCGCGATAGATTATTGCTCTATTTAGTCGGAAAAATCAGGAATGAGGGCAGCACCTCCAGAAGATATTGATTGGTCACATTGCCAGACTGTGCATGGCGTGCTCACCCGACGGACAATGGGCGCTAATAGCATGGTGCGATCATTGCAATACCAGGAGGAGGTGATGCCGGGCGCCACCTGCGAGAATGGCTCGACTTTCTTGACTCGTTACCACAACCCTAAGCGACACGGTGTACAAAAGGTGGAACGAGCTTACTTGTCTATTCTAACTCCCTTCAGACATCCTACAACCTCGATAACAGACAGACAGGCGTCGCAGGGATGGGCTCCAACGAGAAAGCCGACTTCGAGTCCCAGTACAACCTCCCCACTCCGGGGCCAGATTCCCCCTCATTTTCTCGCAAGCCCTATAGATTCTCGACGCTATGTGCCACGGTAGAAAACCCCAACCCGTCACACAAGGATCAGCATGGCAGTTCCAGCGTGCCCATCTATCAGACGGCGACGTTCAAGGGCGTAGGTGGAGAGTATGATTACACTAGGAGCGGGAATCCTACTAGGACACATCTCGGTATGTAACCCCACTTTAAGCGGGTCAAATTATGATATCATTAATACTTAATTCTCAGAACACCATATTGCTAAGATCTCATCCGCCCAACACGCTTTCGCCGTATCCTCTGGAATGGCGGCGCTAGACGTTATCACCAGACTATTGAAGCCAGGAACCGAGGTCATCGCTGGGGACGATATCTATGGCGGCACTCACCGTCTCCTCACCTACCTTCGCACTCATATGGGAGTTACTGTTCACCATGTCGATACTACCAACCCCTCCACTATCACCGCCGTGTTGAACCCTGGCAAAACAGCGATGGTTCTCCTTGAAACTCCCACTAATCCATTGCTCAAGATCGTGGATATCGCAGGTATAAGCTCTGCAGTAAAGGAGAAGTGCCCGGATGCCATCATTGTGGTCGACAACACAATGATGAGCCCTTACCTGCAAAGGCCCCTGGAACATGGAGCGGATATCGTGTACGATAGTGCCACCAAGTATCTCAGTGGACATCACGACTTGATGGCGGGCGTGATTACCTGCAACCGGGATGACATAGCTCAAGTTAGTCCCAGTTGCTTGTTTTATCGCTGTCTTAATGACGCTTTCTTCTATAGAAAATGGCGTTTACGATCAACTCAGTGGGAAATGCACTCACGCCATTCGATTCATTCCTGCTGCTGCGTGGGACAAAGACGTTAGCTATCAGGATGGACCGGCAGCAGTCTACTTCGCTACTTGTTGCTCAAATGCTCCAGAAGCTTGGTTTCGTTGTGCATTATCCCGGTCTCCCAGACCATCCCGGAAGGGAAATCCATGAGCGTATTGCTGATGGTAAGTCCATCTTCCTACTTTCGGATCTCTTTCATAATCTGAACTCTAATCCGCGGTTCAGGTCCTGGCGCTGTTTTATCGTTTGAGACCGGGGACAAAGAACTCAGTGAGCGTATTGTCGGAGCTACGCGCCTCTGGGGCATCAGTGTGAGCTTTGGCTGCGTGAACAGTCTGATCAGTATGCCTTGCGTTATGTCGTGAGTATGCGTTCCTCCCTCCTCAAGATTGCATGCTGATCGGTATCTTAGACATGCATCCATCGACCCTGCTACCCGCGCTCAGCGGGGTCTGCCGGAGGATCTCATCCGACTTTGTGTTGGTATCGAGGACCCTGCCGACCTGTTGGATGACCTTAGACATGCACTGTTAGACGCCAATGCTATCACGTTGGCTGCCAACGACTTTGTGCGCATTCCCACTGTGGTCAACAAGGCTGCCGAGAAGCTTGCCCTTGGCGAGCCCCGTATCGAGAGAAAGCGCCCGGAGGCCGAATATGAGTGGTTTGTCAGTGCTCCTGGCAAGGTTATCCTTTTCGGAGAGCATGCGGTTGTTCACGGTGTGGTAAGTTGGGAAACAATTGTCAAGCTCCAGGGCATTAGCGCTAACAGCTTTTAGACTGCCCTTGCTGCGTCCGTCGACCTTCGTTGCTACGGTCTGACAACACCCCGCTCGGATGGCAAGATATCGGCCCATTTCACCAACATAAGTGATTATTATCAAGAATGGGATGTAGACTCGCTTCCTTGGGATGCTGTCACTACTGTTTTGCCTGGAGACGTGCATCCCGAGGCTCTTGATCAAAAATTGCTGGATGCTATCAATGAAAGGGTTCTGCCACCGGCTGACAAGATGCCACCGAAATCGCATCCTGCTGCACTCGCGTTTCTGTATCTTTACATGGGGCTATCACATGGCAAACGCAGGTAAGGTTCGAGTTAGTGGGCACCGCAGTGCTTGTCTCTGACTGGAACTGTGCCAGACCTACTTTCAACTTTTCTGTTCGCTCTACACTTCCAGTAGGTGCTGGACTGGGCTCCTCGGCCGCCTTCTCCGCGTGCATCGCGACAACCGTCCTTCTCCTATACAAGCGCATTACAGCACCTCCACTCCCCGCACCTTCTCGACCGCCGACTGCAAATGACCCGGGTCACTTGCACATCTCACACGATGGTCGACGTGCAATTCCCCCAGGAACGGCGGAGGAGATTAACCGCTGGGCTTATGTGGCGGAGAAGGTTCTGCACGGCAACCCAAGCGGAGTCGACAATTCCATTGTGGTGTTTGGTGGTGCGCTCTCCTACACCAAGCCAGGCTTTGGAAGGAAGAGTGGCATGGACAAGGTTCATGGGTGCGTATCATTGTATCCCACGAGATCGTCGCTCGGTGTACTAACATGAATACCGTTAGCTTCAAGTCTTTGAGGTTCTTGTTGGTAGACTCTAAGGTTGGGCGCAACACGAAACAGCTGGTAGCTGGCGTTGCGCAGAAGAAGATGGAGGTAATCGCTGTTGGTTTTAATTTGCCACGATCATCCGGTTGACTGCGGCCTCTTTCTAGGAACCCGAGGCTGTCACTAAGATGTTCGACGCTATTCAGAGCATCAGCGATGAGGCCAGGCGTGCACTTGATGACCCGGAGATACCTCGAGAGCAGCTGTTGAAGGCACTCTCCGTAAGTCATTTCCTCGGATCGTTCCATATTCTAGGACGTCATACTGATGCTATCTATGGTATAGGCATACATCACGGAGAACCACGAGTACCTCGTGCGTTTGGGTGTCTCTCACGAGACACTTGAAACCATCCGTGCTAAATGCGCAGCCTATAACCTGAGCACGAAGCTCACAGGCGCAGGCGGAGGAGGTTGTGCAGTCACGCTCGTCCCTGATGGTATGTCTCTCACCCAAAGTGCCCAGTTTCCCCGCCTCATTCGCGTCTTTCCCAGATTTCTCGGATGACCAGCTGAAGTCGCTCATCAACGACCTCTCCACTGCGAACTTTGACCCTTACATAACCTCCGTTGGTGGCTCTGGTTTGGGCATACTTTCACCATATGGCCGTAAGCCTCTTGAGACCGCTGCGCCCGTTGACGGTCCGATTACTCCTCCCGATACTCCCTCGGATCAGATAGACGGCGGACTCTCGCCTAAGACATTGCGCGAGCATTTCGTCACGATCAAGACTGAGGAGCTGAACCAGTGGGCTGATGCCAGGGGCAGGTGGCTGTTCGTGTAATCTTGTCGCGCTTGTGTACGTATGCTATCCGTGAAGCTCTGGATATGTCCATGTAAAATTGTTGTTATGTGCTGTACGATCTAAAGAGAAATGTCAAGAATGCTGATACATGCTCATTGGAATGTCGATTCGAATGTTAAGTTGTTGGTGTCCACCTACTTGATCTGATTGTTCAACTTCAGAAGTATCTCTTGTTCTGGAGACCAGTTTTGGGTCTGTGCGATGACTGCCTATGACTGTCTGTAGTATCAATGGCCAACACACCTATTTGGCGGTGAAACAGTTTTGCTACCTATGACGCATGTTTCACCGGTCTGAAATCTCAATCGTGTTGTACATGCTGTACAAATTGCAAAATCAAGGAGATTGGCTGACGAGTGATTTGGATCAAGCAGATACTCGTGGCAGAGAAACTCTTTTTGATTGTAAGGTGGCCGGAGAAATGGAGCTTGAGAATCGTGAACTGCGGAGCACCTACAAACTAGTACACTTGCTCGTTTTGGGCCCGGAACACAAACTGTCACCGCCTGTGACCGTGACGCCACATCCCCTTGAGCGGATGACACCACGAAGACAACGTACGTGCATTACAACTGCGCTCAACAAATAAGAAGCTAACCATAGTATTGTTAGGTAGCCGTGCGTAAGACCCAGAATGCAAATTCAGGGCAATTCGATAAAGAAGTGGTTGCTAAGCGCACCAAGAGGCACTTAGACGAACTTGAAGTGCGTTTACGCATGGTGTACTTTTGAGTCTCCGTTCATTACCTCATGCATCGTGTTAATTTAGCGTTCTAATTACTCGGAACCTTCAACTCTCCTCGGCCCTGCTGACGATGACGACGAGGAGACCGGAGGTGGACGAGCAACGAAAGGCCGTGCTCGTCAGCCGATCTCAGACAAGCGAGCGGCTGAACAAGGTCGAAAGAAGAAATCGACGATGAATATACGAACGGCCGTACTGTACAAGAAGAATCTTGCTCTCCTCATCGATGAGTCGGTAAGCTTCTGTGTCTCTCCTACCCATGTGCATGCGTTCACGTCCGATGTTCATCGTTCGCAGGGCATAGCCGCTTACCCACCCACAGTGCCCACTTACTTGACTGCTTCTGCACCACCACCACGAGAGCCACCCCGGATGATCTGCACTGTGTGCGGGTACTGGGGCAAATACCGGTGTAAAAAGTGCGGCTTGGCGTACTGCGACAAGAATTGTGAGGATGTGCATGATGAGACGAGATGCGAGCGTAGAGTCGTCTAGTGCACCATAGTTCTATACCATCCTGCATTCGAACTACATGCCTGTTGGTCCTGATTACTGTTATGGTCCTAGGAAATTCGCGCCTTCTGATTGGCCGGACTTGAGCTGTGGCCGGCAAGCGTCTGTGCACACAAAAACCCCATCATGCATTACCCAGCAACTGCAGTCATAATATATTCTGCGACCTAGGAGTACATGTACTATGCTCAAAATTCACAAGATTGGCTGAATCTAACGAACACAAGAATACTTCGAACTTCGAGATGACTCGAAGCAACAAATCGTGACGCCATGTATACCATAAAAGGCAATGCGCGTGACTTGATTACTTTAAGCAGGGTTCTTCAATTCTGACTCCACTCATTTTTGCCTGCATACAAAGTTGCGGCTGCACCTCTTCTTTCTTTCCTTCATCTCCTCCTGCTCTTGCCGTTCGTGATTACCCTCCCTTCTCAAAAACTACTCAGTCTCTATCAAAATGTGCCCACACGCTAACGGCGACTCGACCCCTAACGATGCCTCTCAGATGGTCCCCGTCGACCTCACAAACGGCACTGGCAGTCATTCTTCTTCCGTTACCACCAACGGTGTAAATGGCCATTCTAACGGCGTAAACGGGCACGCCAACGGTGCCAACAGGCACCAGGAACAGCAGAGGAGAAATCCATATGCACCGCGTGCTTCTGATTTCCTGAGCAATGTCTCAAACTTCAACATCATCGAGAGCACGCTGCGAGGTATGTCATCGCTGTACCTGCATGTCACAATCCACCGAACGCTGACGTCCTTCTGAATCACAGAGGGCGAGCAGTTTGCCAATGCTTTCTTCGACACTAAGACCAAGATTGCCATCGCTAAGGCTCTCGATGCCTTCGGTGTGGAGTACATCGAACTGACTTCCCCAGCTGCTTCAGAACAGTCTCGTTCAGGTAAATCTCTATCTCAAACTCCAATCAATACTCTAAAGTAACCTTGATTTTGCTTTAAGACTGCGAGGCTATTTGCAAGCTGGGCTTGAGGGCCAAGATCCTGACCCACATTCGTTGCCACATGGATGATGCACGCATTGCAGTAGAAACTGGTGAGTAGACAAAGCTACTGAACCTATTCGAAGAGTGTATTGAGTATTGTTTTAGGTGTGGACGGCGTCGATGTCGTCATCGGGACATCGTCTTTCCTCCGTGAGTTCTCGCACGGAAAGGACATGGCTTATATCACCAAGACCGCCATCGAGGTCATTGAGTATGTTAAGAGCAAGGGTAAGTGTACCATGTTCACTGGTCATTGTGGAAGCTCACAATTTTCGTAGGTATCGAAGTCCGATTCTCGTCCGAAGACTCTTTCCGTTCGGACCTTGTCGATCTTCTTTCCATCTACCAAACTGTCGACAAGATTGGCGTGAACCGTGTCGGTATCGCTGACACTGTTGGTTGTGCGAACCCTCGTCAAGTTTATGATCTCGTCCGTACGCTCCGTGGAGTTGTCAAGTGTGATATTGAGATTCATTTGCATAACGATACTGGCATGGGTATGTGTCAATATACGACAGGGTTATGTCTAACATGTCTAACATATTCATACTTTCAGCTATCGCTAACGCTTACACTGCTCTCGAGGCTGGTGCTACTCATATCGATACCTCTGTCCTTGGTATCGGCGAGCGAGTCGGTATCACTCCTCTCGGTGGCCTTGTAGCTTGCTTGTACGCCGCCAACCCTGAGTACGTCAAGAGCAAGTACAACCTTTCCATGCTCCGCGAGATCGAGAACTTGGTCGCTGAAGCCGTTGAGGTGAACGTTCCGTTCTCGAACCCCATCACGTAGGTCGCTCTCTGCTGTGCCACGATGCAGATGCTAATAATGGTCCACCCTGTAGTGGCTACTGCGCTTTCACACATAAGGCTGGTATTCACGCCAAGGCTATCCTCAACAACCCCTCCACGTACGAAATCCTCAAGCCCGAGGACTTCGGTCTCACTCGTTACGTCTCGATTGGACACCGCCTTACTGGATGGAATGCCGTCAAGAGCCGTGTTGAGCAGCTCGGTCTGAAGCTCACTGACGATGAGGTAAGATCCTGCTAAACGAGCGCCATGTCGAGGCTGACATCCACTTCCACAGATCAAGGATGCTACAGCCAAGATCAAGGAGCTTGCCGATGTCCGTACACAGTCAATGGACGACGTTGACTCCCTCCTCCGTATATACCACTCTGGTATTCAGTCTGGAGAGCTTGCTGTCGGCCAGAAGGAAGCTCTCGACAGACTGCTGCGCAAGCACAAGGAACGCAGCATTGCCAACGGCAACGGCAGAGACAGCTCTTCGAGCAGACCACCTTCCCCTGTCGCCGCCTAAGGCACAAAATTCTTGCGCTATCGCAGGACTTTCCTATCCTCTCATCCTCCCTTCACTCCTTCCACCCAAAAGTGCTGTGCTTTCTCTGAACCTGCTTTGTACCACCATCGACATAACGTCCTGCTTTGTGTAATTGTAGAGTCCCTTCAAAAGGCGTCAACAGCGCGACGCCAGGCTGGAAATACACTCCTTGTACCAATATCATTTGAACGACGCGTGTCGAAAGTATCGCCTAGTCAGACGAGACGGCCACAAAATGTCGTACCTCAAGATCGCCATCTGACGTGTAGAGCGATGTAGTTAACCTGAGGCCCCGCCGTTAGTTAGTGTAGGCTCAAGGACAAAAGCAGGATATAATACACTGGCAATAATAATAAGTACTGTTCATGGCTTTAGGATTCATATGGCAGAATAAATGGTGGTAGTAGTCCGTTGTGAATGATAAAACTCCACATCGTCCTCAAGCTCGCTAAACGTCGACATAGCATTACCGACCGTCACCGTACTCCCGAGGTCTGCGGTTTGTGAAGCTGCTTGTTGTGCGCGAAGCGTCAGAATGTAGCGTGATATGAGAATAGAGGTCGTGCTGTAGAATCGAAGGAAGTTGTGAGAATGAGTATTTCGAGGAAGAGTAATGAAACTGAGGGGCGAGAACGTACACTTCATTGTGAAGCGGAATGTTCGCTTCTAGCTGTCCTCGGGATACAACTGTCAGAGATACCAATGACGGAGGATGTGAGAATGTGGTACATACGACGGATATTTTCGCCAGCCCAATCCCAACGAAATTGGGCAGAGCCATGGCCCTGTTACATCAGAATAACTCAATTATATGTTGTGTTAAGGAAACATGTGTCTACAGCTTACACAAGGAATAATGACCCTATGATATGAGTTGAGTGTCTGTGAGACAATGTCTACAGAAGAGATCGCACCACGACTGACCTTGTTCAATGAGAAGGGAGGTCAGCGATATGCCTCCCGTGTGTTTTGCAACCATGCGAGACTTGATTATAATTAGGGTTAGTATAAGACAGTTGGCAGCAAGTGACGCAACCCGCGCAGCCACAAGCCCTGAGCAGACCATGAGCTTGCTTCATATGTGATACCAGGAGAGAGCAACGTACATCTAAGAACCAAGAAGAACATCTTGATTAGTCGCACAAACAGGTGATGGATAGCAGGGACTCCCACCCGTCGTAGGTTCCATTTATTAGGGCTGCTAGAGAGCTACAAGGCTGTCCGTACGGATTTACGTCGAAGGATTTTGACGCCGCTATTGTCCATACACACTGATTCAATCACACGGTCAGTTTCGGGAGGAGCGAGAGGGAAGTAGATAGCACACACGTACTAGTGTGATTATGGGTGTGGCCAGTCCAAGAGCAAGAGCTAGCAGCAGAAGCAATCTCTGTCTGTTGAACAGTGCATAGGCCTGTATTGCATAGAATACTGAGGATTGGAGTATTAGCGTGGATATGCAGTCTGATTGAGAACGATTGTGACGTACTGGCCGCACATACACTCATGACAACGTCAACAATCATCTGACTGAGTACCATCCCAGTACAACTGCCAACGAAATATTAATATCGTCGTCTCTGCAAATTATATGCATGGCGGTGTCACTCACGCCTACCGAAATGTCAGTATTCATACGTGACGACAAGACGAGTTTGCTCACCCTGCCTGAGTGTATCGACGATCCATTCTTCCAAAATATCAGCGCAGATGTGAGAGGCACCGTATACCGATTGACGCAAAATAGAGCTGACACCCAGTTAAACTTGTATTTCCAGATGTATCTGAGCTCTCGATCAAATGTCAGGGCGTAGTCGTACAGGCCGACAGCTGTAAATTGAATCATACTCGTCAGAGGCATGATGTGTGCGAGACAGCGGGTGGCACATACTAGCTAGCGCAAACTCGCAATTAATGGGTATCCTATAGTGTGTACCTGTCAGTTCGTGGCAGCTGTCATGTCGAGAGGGATCGGAGCGTACTGAAGCAAGGCCAGCATTGAAGGCGTAGGAAAGAATGTCGAAGACATGGCCCTGATGAAAATCTACGCGCAGCGACAGATTGAAGAAGGGAAAGACTCAGCCTTCAGAGAAGCATGAGCTATTAAGAGTTCGTGGGGGGGAACGTAAAGGACGTTTTGAGGGCGGGGACTACTGTAACGCGCTGTACTGCCAGTGGCTCTCGCAAGGTTTCCAGTTGTCAGAATCTGCCATTGATTGAATTGGTACTTGCATTGCCGAACAGCACCCAATGTAGGATTCGTGATCACATCACAAGGGATCGTTTGGGATTCGTTAGGGTTCACTACAGTGTTCCTGGCTCTTTGTCCGGCGGTAGGCGTATGTGGGAATGACCAGACTCGACAGGTTGTCCTCCAAGTAAGTCTAGCATTTACCTTCCGCATACGAGGTCTCGGGCTGGACGTAGCCTGACATGGGCTAGAAACGAACGGCTGAGTACTTGCGGAAGAAAGAGGGGAAACTTTACTTACCAACTAGTGCCGCAAATCAGAGGATGAATGCTGCAACTACACAGCACTAGGATTGATCTAGTCAACAACAGTTGGTAAACCCGGTCCGCTCACAATCACAGCAACAACCAATTACGTGAATTGGCATCACCAAGACTACCGAGGTACTTGTGGCCAGATGGTTCGAACGGAAGCAGGCACCGAAGTTTCCGATGGCGGTGATACTTCGTCGAATCCCGACTCCTGCCTTATCGGGCAATCGCGGCGCCTTCTTGATGGCGACAATGCGATCGACGTCATAGGCGACTACCGCACCAGCAGCGACTGCGCCGACGATGGTCTCAACAACTTGCAGGTCGTTCTCAACGTGCGCCACGACAAGCAGCTAGATAATCTCAAGCCGTAGATAGCTATCGGAACGGCCGTCATCAGCTGAGCACTGATCCATCTAGACCCTCCGGGTCTTGACCCCGCGGCATAGGGCTACACGCGCCGCTTGCACACCCCCACTGTCACATTCAATTTCTGTCAAAGGTATTGTCAAATTGGGGAGTAGCACGGTCGACGCTGGCGACCCAATCTCGAACGGAGGAGGCAAGTGCGGCTTTGCAGTATAAGGTCGGTCCTTGGCCTCTGTCACGGTTTTCCCTCCCCAAGTCACCAGGCTAACCACACCACTTGACCATCCACCAATCACATTACCAATCATGCCACGGCACCCTAGCACCCGCCACCAAACCTACAATATTCAGATGGCCGACCCCCATTCTGTCCGCAAGGGCCTCATCCTAGCGGTCAATGCGGGATCGTCGTCACTCAAAATTTCGCTATATCGCAACGTAGAGAACGGAGCGTCCCACTCGCAGATCACCTCTGAGCCAGTCGAGCTTCTCCTGGTTTCGAACATCACGAACATCTCTGCTCCTCCTGCTTCTTTCTCGTTCACGCTCGAAGCGCATTCCTCCGGACGCGAAGTCAAGAAGGAACCCGTGGACTCGATTCACGATCACACCTCTGCGTTCGCCCACTTCTTGGATTATCTCAAGGAGCAAGCGAGCATAGATCGCTCAGAGATTGTGCACGTCTGCCATCGAGTTGTCCATGGCGGTGATTACTTCGAGCCGGTGGTCATCACGACAGAGAGCTACCACCACATCGAGCGACTTTCTGATCTCGCACCTCTGTGAGTACTAGTGTTCGTCAACATTGAGTTTGGGCGCATACTGATGTTGTATGATATGATACAGGCACAATGGTGCCGCTTTGTCCGTCATCAAGGCGTGCATAGAGGCTCTACCGAACGCGACCTCCATAGCCTACTTCGACACGTCCTTCCATCGGTCGATGCCACCCCATATCGCCAACTACGCTATCGACCAAACCATTGCCAAGAAGCGAGGTCTCAAGAAATACGGCTTCCATGGGCTCAGTTGTACGTCTTCCCATTCTTTGATGCACGCAACTCATCAAGAGCTGACGGATCCATATCAGATGCCTACATCCTAAGAGCTGTTGCTGCGTACCTCAAAAGGGTCAGTATCACCATCTCACCAGTTCATCTCATCTTTTTCCTTGTCCTGATCTCAATGTACAGGAACCCAGCACCCTGAACCTCATAGTCATGCATCTCGGCTCAGGAGCCTCCGTCTGCGCCATCAAGAACGGAAAATCACTAGACACCTCCATGGGCCTCACACCGCTGACAGGCCTCCCGGGTGCAACGCGCGCAGGCGGAGTCGACCCCTCCCTAATCTTCCACTACACGAACAAAGCCGGTCGTATCAGCCACGACAAGTCCCAGGCAGTGAACGTCCCTGTCACGCTTGCCGAAGAGATTCTGAACAAGAAGTCTGGGTGGAAGGCGATCACCGGTACGACGGATTTCGGCGAGGTGGTTAAGAATATGAAGGCCAATGCGGATAAGGTTGCGAAGGGCGAGGCGAGCGAGGACGAGGCGAAGTGGGCGTTGGCGTTCAACCTGTTCACGGATCGGGTGATAGACTTCGTCGGAGCGTATTACCTGAAGTTGGAAGGGAAGGTGGATGCGGTTGTGTTCTCTGGCGGTATCGGTGAGCGGAGTGTCGAGCTCAGAGAGTTTGTCATGGGGAAGATGGCGTGCTTTGATATTGCCTTCGACAAGGATAGGAATGAGGTGGTAGACAAGCAGGGTGGAGAGGTGGTAGAGATCGGAAAGCCCGAGGAAGAGAGGAGGGTGCTGGTTTGTCGGACGGACGAGCAGCTCGAGATGGCGAGGGAGTGCTCTCTTGAGAAGGCTTTCTGGGAGGAGAGTCAGGAGCATCAGGAGCATCAGGAGCATCAGCAGCAGCAGACAGCATGAGCCCCGACAAAGCCATAACATAGAAACCGCAACTGTATAACAAGAGTCGCATACCTGTATAGTAGATAACCTACTTAACGATCATAAGTTTTGTATCCATTCTCAAGCAGTATATATTGATCCTCCGAAGATGCAGAAATAATATACAAATCTGCACATACAATACTAGAAGTCAGCGACAAGGCCTTCTCTAAGTTCAAATTCGGCACTTACAGTATCAACATGCACTCATCGGTGCTAGATTCGGATACAAGACCCGCTCATTAGACAATCCTCCCTGGTCCCTGGTCCTACGGTTCTTCTCCAGGAATAAAAACGACATGACGACAAGATCCTGGATCTCAATCGCACGAGGTAGCATCTCGAGCGTGGCTGGTGTAAAGCGTCGTTGGGGCGAAGCTTGGGACATACTGTCGGTTAAGGTTGGTGAGATTGAGGCGGTGTCTGTGAGGGTGGGAGAAAGTGATAGAATGGATGCGCCTGAGCTGGTTATAGTGCGAAGAGTTGCATCGGAAGGATTCGTGAGGCCATAGGGTGGGTCGTAAATGCGGCGAGACCGATTGAATCGCGCGATGGAGGAAGTATAGTTGTCCTCCTCGGTAGTCAACTAAAGAAGAACAGATGAGACGTTAAAGTCACACGGTATGGATGGACGAGACATACGAATGGTGTACTGCCTGGAGCTAGTCCCTTCCATCTGTACTTTCGACCTTTGTCATCCACAAATGACGCATAGCTGCTCAGCAGACAAAATCAACTATCAGACCCATAAGTCATATAGTTGAACTACACACTCTTTGAACGGAATCCTGCTCTTCTTCACCCAATCAGAGAGTGGAACAGGCCTGTTACTCCCAACGGTCACTCTATCCGACAACACGTCTCTCCACTCAAGCGACCCAATGATCTCATCCCCAGCATCCCGAACTATCGTAAACGTCGCCTTGGGTGCATTCTCCGTCACGATTGAGTAAATGACCTCTCCTGGCGAGCGAGAAATGGTGGTGTTGCAGGGGTTGTCTCGAGAGAACGTGAAGGTCGTTATTTCGTCTGAGTCGGCAACAGTCATGGTGGGTCGTCGAGAGGGGTAGTGTGGGTAATGTGAGCCTTCATTTGCACTATGGCCGCTCTTGTAATACTTGTAGGTTCAGAGACGAGACGGGTTCTCATGCATTTCACTGCCGGGGCCATCATGGGAGACTGAGAACTTGAAGCAGCAATATTACTGTGACTGTACTGTCACGCTAAGGTACAGTCACAGATCGTGACACAGGGCACACCTTTCCATTGGACGCCATGATTTTCATGACGCCTACGTCACAACTTCCATGTGCAGCTGGCCATATGCATCCCAAATTCTCAATCCTTTTCTTCCCTCTCAAACGCCCCGCAAAGCCTTGAAGCTTTACGCAAAGACCAAGCACTGGATAACGGCAGAGAATGGTGTTAGCAAACGCAAGTTTAGCCCTGCTTACCCGCTGGCCTTTAGCAGTCAGCTAACGACGACGGCGAGGCTCTGAGGTACGAATGGCTATAGCGCATAGGACTCACCCCGATTAACCTTCTCAAAGACGGAAGAATTGTTCTTCGGTGAAATATACAGTCAGTGATAGGAGGCCATATCGACTCAATGACGGGGCATCCCCACATTTGTCAGCACCACTTCGCGCTCTGGCCCATTCTCTTTCGTTATCTTCACTGCAAACCACGATAACTCTCTTGGAACCTCAATATCTTCCTGCTCATTTCCGGCCGTTAGTTAAAAAGTCAAAGGCACATAGCCAAGATACGGTATCTTTCGTGCACTCAGATACGGGATTTCGCAGCAAAGTAAGTTATCTAGGCGCTACATGATAAGATTCTCCAGTCGCACGCTAATCGCAGAACAAATTCGGCGCCGTGACTCGTGAGTCGCCCTGTGCGCATGTACATAAGGGACGAATGAGTCAAACAAATGCCTCACCGTACGTCCACTCAGCCATCGCTGTCTAGACATGCAGGGAGGCTACGAATTGCTCAAGGATCCCGAGGTCTACAACTCGGGAACGACGCGAAGAACTTCGCACAAGAGGCTCCTTTACAGTGTTCTCTTGATCATCGGTGTAGCTGCTTGCTCGTCCCTCTATGTCTTCTCTCCGAGGGTCCATATTATCCTAGGCGACGAGTCTTTCAAAACTGAGGCTGCAGCAGTCTCCAACGTTACTGCCTCTGGAACGGTAGAGCAATGCGCAGCCTCCCTCCCACAACCCGCGAAACCTCCAGCACCCGTCAACCTATGGGCCTCCCTCACCCGTGATGAGACGGTCTCCATTCACGACTGGCTCACTCATCCTTCGCGCGGACTTAATCTTATACCCGCGGATAAGGCCAGCCTGACGAACAACTCCATCTTCCACATCGAAGTCTTCCGTCCTGCCAAGGCAGACGCGCTCGCATACTTGGAAGCACCCAGCAAGGAAACTCTGCCTGCTCGGTATGGCAGAGTGTCGATTCACCATGGTGCGCGTCCGGAGGCAGAGGGCGGCCCGGTTATCAAGGACTACATCGTTGGTCCGCTGCCTGTGGGCAGCAAGACTGCTCTGACGGAGTTGAAGGAGATCTACCACCGGGATGACATCCCTTACAACGCGAGAGGGTTTGGCTCGAATCCTTTCGGTGAGCTTCCTTACCTCCTTTCTTCGTACATGCCCCGCCTTGCGCATGTGACCCAGGTATGATATGACTCAGAGTCTGACTCCATACGCTTCTCTGACACCACGCTTTCTCAGGATCTCTTCGGCGGCGTTGCGCTCGGTCTCGAGAACGACACGCTCATAGCTGGAGCTAGCGGGCCCTTCAGCTACGACGGCTCCTTCCGTCGTACATGGGTCTCCTGGAGGAAGAATGTAGCCGGTCCCTGGCTTCACCCTGTCAACTTCTTCCAATACATCGATATCAGCGGCGCTGATCCCAAGCAGTGGAAGCTCCTGAAGGTACGTTAACCTGTCACGAACTTTAAACCTCTGAGTCATCGTATTGAACCTAGACCTTATCTCCCACAGCTTGTGTACAACCACCAGATATTCGAGACCGTCGATGATTTCTTGGAAGCGTACAATAACGGCACGCTTCGTCGTCTTCCCGAACGTCCAGACCAAAGAGATGACGTCGAGTGGTCCACGCGCCACAGACCGGATGTTAAGCAGCGAGACCTCGACCATCTTCCTGGACCTCGTCAGGTGTCCTTTGCTGGTCTGAGATTTAGAGTTGATCGCGAGCAGCAGTACGTCAGCTGGATGGGGTGGGGTATGTATTTGGGCTTCGATCGTGATATGGGAATGAGTCTGTGGGATATCCGGTTCTTGGGTGATCGCTTGATTTACGAGGTGAGAGGTTTATCTGTTTGCTCCGTAGGAAGTGTAGATGACTCACATTTGGATGCGCAGCTTTCGCCACAGGAAGCGATGGCACAGTACGGTAAGCTTTTATACAGTGTCAAGAGTAAAACAAAATTCTGATTATCTTGAAGCCGGCAACGATCCTATGCAGACCACTACTGCATGGCTCGATCGATTCTTTGGCATGGTATGTTGCGGTTCGGTTTCCTGGCATTGCACAACAAGATGTTTACAACGGTTATAGGGTTCTGCAGTTCGTGACATGCTGCCCGGTTATGATTGCCCTTACGAGGCAGTTTACCTACCCGCCACCACTTACACTGGTCTTGGAATGATCACCCGCGAGCGCGCTATCTGTGTATTTGAACACGACACCGCACGGCCTATCACCCGCCACACTGGTTACCACGAGGGCGAGTTCGGTGCGGTCAGAGGGTATGTTCTGACAGTCAGGAGTGTATCCACTGTCGGCAAGTAAGTGACCCACGTCTCCTGTTGCCGTTTCTCGTGTGCTAATATGTCCATCGTTCGCTCATAGCTATGACTACATGGTAAGATTTCTTTGGAATATGTCCGCCTTTCACCATCTGAGCGTTGCGTAGTTTGATTACATGTTCATGACCGACGGTACGATCGAAGTCCGTGTCTCCGCCTCCGGTTACCTCCAGGGTGGCTTCTGGGAGCCGAAGCAGACAGGTTACGGCGCAGCTATCCGTGATACTACGAGTAAGTCCTGCTTTAGCTTTCGCAGATTACGGTTCTCACAGTCGTTGCAGTGGGCTCTCTGCACGACCACGTTATCAACTTCAAGGTCGATCTCGACGTCGGCGGTCTCGAGAACTCTCTGCTCTACACCCACACTGATCAGGAAGAGATCGAACAGCCGTGGTTCGACGAGGACTGGGGAAAGACTGTTATTCAGCAGAAGATCACGAGGGAGATCATCGACAATGAAGACAACGCCAAGGTTACGTATCCCGTTAACTTCCAAGGTGGGTACGCTTTGATCAACCAAGACAAGAAGAACAAGTGGGACATCGCCAGGGGATATGCTATTCACCCTGGCTACTCGCCCGTTCACAACGTGAGTAACTGACTCATGCACATTCTATGGCGCAACTCATAGCGTATACTTTGTAGACCGTCGTTGGATCCAAGCGTTTGCAGGATAACGCCAACTGGGCCCGTTACAACCTTGCAGTTTCCCGCCGCAAGGAAACCGAGCCCACGTCCAGCTCCATGTGGAACATGAACCTCCCAGGAAAGCCTATGGTCGATTTCCACAAGTTCTTCGATGGCGAGAACATCACGCAACAGGATCTTGTTGCTTGGATCAACGTCGGCACGCACCATCTGGTAAGTCATATACTCGCTTAGTACTCATCATCTCTATGCTCATCGCTCTCGTAGCCCCAAGCAGAAGATTCGCCGAACACACGTACCAACACTGCGTCCTCCAGCTTCTTCCTCACCCCGTTGAACTACTTCGACGCTGACGTCTCGATGGACTCTACTAATGCAATCCTGCTCAGCAACCCCACCAAGCCTGGAGAACCCTATACCTACAACGACTACGGGGTTAAGCCCGCGAACTGTGTTCCCGCTCCGATCCCGCCATTCGAGTATCACGGTCTCACTGCGTTCGGTTTAGATGGAAAGATGGCCCCACCTGCGAGTGCGGAGGAGATGAGGAAGGGGGCTGAGATGTATCATAGAATCAAGCTCGAGTTGTAGAATGTTGGTTTGTTGCGTAACTTTGAAAGTTTACAATCGTTTAGTCTTTGTGTACATCGCCCAAAGAATACATCGCTAGTCTGGAACATATGACATCGTGCGACTCAGGCTGGCTGTGTCGGCAGAGGTAACTCTAAGGGGCTATTTCCAGTTAACGTAACCATATACCTCGTGAGTAGTGGACAGTAACTCTTATTTGATTCAGTCTTGTGCGAAGCAATCTCAGGCCAGCTGCGCAAGATTGTTCGCGAAGAATCGAGACAATAGGTAGGCAATGCTCTCCATGTCCATCAGTGGCGGAGCGCGAGGATCCTGTACAAGCATGCAGTCAGCCCATTCCGCTGTGCGTGGCATACACATGTCTGGTCAGTTACTCCGGAACCTTGTCTAAGTCATCCCTATGGGCATAGCAATCGGGCAAAGCGCATATTCATGGAGGTCGGAGATCGCCTGGTTTCCTCCGTCATCAGTACGCTGTACTGATCCTTTCATTTCCTTGCCACTTCGGGGATGGAAAGCTAGATGTCTGCGTGCAATGAGGTTTCAAGCATCCCCCTTCTGCGGCGAAAGGACGCGGGAACTAGCTGCGCAACGTCATAGACTACCTTTAACTTCCGCTTCCAGGTCTGTGGTGAATGAAAACGACGTGGCGGTAAGCATGAGGCAGACGAAGATCTTCTCTGCTAACGTCATCTCTGGTCTAGCTCTGCGATGAGATTGTCACTATCTTAATCATGCATGAGAACAGACGTCGTATTGGGGTCCTATGACAGCTTGCTTACCTCGGCGGCCTCTTGCGTGGGACTACGAAGTCTTCGACATACAACATATACAGACCAAACAGTCGGTGAGGCTGTGGCATGGATATGTGCCACGCTGATAAAGTTAGAACGTGCCGTGATAGAGATATCACCCGACGCAGCCTCGACCTTTGATCGAGAGAAACGAGGCAGGCTTCGTACTAGCCTTCCGCCCTCCGAAGCAGATACAGTATGGTCAATTGCAATCTATATCACTGGATAACATCGCCTTTGCATAGAGATTAGCTGGTTATGTACTGGATATTCGCAACGAAACGTACATACTTATGGAACTGTGTGGCACTGGCAACGACACTATTGTCGTTCTTGCGCTTTCTTGCGTGCTGGTAACAAACAAGAGGTAACTTGAAGGAGACTGATAGCAGCGCAGATGACTTCGGCGCCTAACGACCTCGTGGTCGGCACATTGTGGGAATCTCCCCCGAGGCCTCTATAAATCCCTGCATCACTCTTCTCCGTTCATGCGTCACCCTTGCCCGCTAATCTAACCTCCCTCTCCTTCTTTGTATCCCCGCGGGAGCAAAGCAACATACCCATAATCCCTCAGCGACACCCCAGCCTTGCCACTCTCTTTGGCGAGGTCCAGTACGTTAATCATTTTGTGTACTAGTACTTCTAGCCTATTTGGTACGCCAGTGCGTTGATCGAGAGCGAGTTCTTTGTATTTACAAGCATATGTGCAGCGTATAACTCCCTACGAGTAATCTCACGACAAGAAACGCAAGACAAGGGCACCTCAATTCAGCTTGAATTTGTGATTGTGTCTTGTGTGTATATCACTATAACGCTATCGTTTCTCGTCTACTGACTACTGTTTTGCAGTGTGGCCTGATTTCCTTCACTCTCACCCTTCACCAGCATACCCTTTACGCCATCCGCTATGCCGCAGGCATATTTCACTTCTCCAAAACGCGGGCAAGGTAGGTATTTCTCGTTGCCTACGAGTCTCATTACTTTGCTCATTATCCCAAGACTCGCCTCCAGGCCACAGAAAGAGCCCTAGGACTCACAGAAGTGGTCGATCCTCGAAGATTGTAAGTGTACACCGACGCGTCGAGAAACAACTCTCTTGGCAGAGCTTACTCATGTACACGCCACAGACGAGTCCAACGCCACTCTCGCCGACCGAGCTGGCCAACTATATTCTTGAACGCGGTAACACCGTAACCTCGCCTATCATCGCGAAAATGGTGCTGGACCAACACCTGGATTCACGTGCGCTCGCTGAGTTTGCGGACGAATCAGACTCGGAGGAACAGCTCACCAGTTTGAGGTTTGTTATCCTGGGCAATTAATCTATTAGATAATTCTGACATTGCTTTTTATAGTGTCTTGGGAAACAAAGACCTTGCGGAGGATTTCTTGAAGACGACAAGTCCGCTTCGCCACAAGTTACCACCTCTGGATGTAACGAGAAGTGTACGACCGTCGTTAAAGGAAATCGCGTCGCTACTAGAGCACGCCGAGTTCACCGCCGTCTCGCCCGCATCAACTGCTCCTGCGTTCATGACACCGCTACTCTCGCCTTCTATCCCCGAATGGGACCTGGAGGATCCGGATTCCCCTGAGGACTTGGAGATATTCGCCCCAATGCAAAGCGCTATGGACGATAGCGACGACGACGATTTGCTGCACTCACCAGGCTTGAGGAACTTCCGTGTCTCAGGGCCGCCCTCGTCAGACGATCTACGGGGAGTCTACTCGTCTCTTCTACGCCCAGCGGTTCCTCCATTCACACCCGAAACCATGCCCCTGCTCTCAGCTCTGGACATGCACCAGCCCTACGGCATATCACCTAGCTCATCGCAAGGTGGTGCTGACGGATTAGGAGACCCTCCTGGTCATATCCAGGCTGATCTTCTGAACCGTCGGAGATCACCTGGAGATGATGGCGAGGGCCCTCGAACTTCAGTCATCGAAGAAGCTCAGGAGCCTTCGGCGCCCCGTATGTCTCGAGCGACGAGCAAGATGTCCATGTTCGGGACGGATAGTATCACCCAGCCGCACTCCCGCCCTTCCAGCTGCCCTCCTCGTGCAGACCGGCCGCGCATCGTTATCCCTCGTACCTTTTGGCAGCCACCGCCGCGACATTCACCACCTCAGCGCACATTTGCGGAGGCGCAAGTTCAGACAGAGACGATAGAGGTGCTTGCTGTGGTCGATCAGCCAGCGAGCCACCCTGCCGAGGTCGTGTCTGACGCAGAGGATACCTCGTTTCATGATGCCCGAAGCACTCACAGCACTACAGAAAGTGTTCGTGATACGGACGAGGAGACGGACGAGTTCCATGATTTGTCGCAGTCCGGTGATGAGGAGCACACCTCTGCTCCGAACACCCCCAAGCCGTCATCGAAAAGTGAACTGCCCGCTGACGTACTCACTCCTCGCGCTTCTAATACCCCAGCCGCTGCCAAACCAGTCGGCCTTCCAGTTGAGAACCTTCAGGTTCAGCGACTGAAGGCGGACCATGCCACAGCTAGCTCCTCACCAGTCGCACCGATTCTCACCCGTACTACCAGCGAACCTCAGCGAACCACTAACAAGAAGGCGCAGAAGGGACTTGCGTTGGACACAAAACGTGTGCAATCATCCGCTAGCAGCTCATCATCCCAGGCGCCGAAGTCAGCTCCACCTCAGTCCGCACCTACATTCCATGCCACCAAGCCCGCCAGAACTTCGAGTTCCAAGACTAACAAGACAACCAATAAGCCTACGGCTGCGAAGACGACTATCCCAGCTTCTCGCGCACCTCAAACCACTACCGCCGCAAAGAAGGTTCCTGATACGAAAGCGAACGAGAAGCGGTCTACGGCCAAAGAGTCTCAGCGTGCTGCTCACGTTCCAGAGACCTCATCGTCAAGCACAGTCATCTCTGAGGTTGCTACGGCTCACGACGCACCTGCGTCCGAGCCAATTAGTAAACCCGAACCGGCTGTTCATCCCGAGGCTCACGTCGACAACAACTCGAGAGCCGCCCAAGAAAGCACCATCGCTGTGGTGTGCGTATCCGAGGCCCCCGCAGTACCTGACAAGGCTGAGTCTGGTGGAGACGTGGGCCCATCGAAGAGCAACGAGTCTGAGCAGCTGACAGCTCAATTTGCTATCACCTCCGTCGAGCCTACGAAGATCGACTCGCTGGCAGATACCGTCGACAACTCGCAGGAATCTACACAGACGACTTCTACGGCACCAGGCGGCACGGAACAGGCCGATCAGCAAACCGATACGGACGGAGAGGCCTCACGCTCGAAGCTAGGGAAGGGCAAGGAGCTTGATTCTAGCAACGTCAGTACACCTACTCCGATCGCCAAGGCACCTCTTCTCGTCGTGACTACGACAGGCTCTGGAGGATCTACGCTCGCCGACGAGCTCAGTTCGGAGGCACAGGAGCAGGTTAACTCCGCTTTGTCGTCTTCTATCTTGCCAGGTTCAACCCCTTCCGAAGGCGTATCGCCATTCAAGTCCGCTGAGGAGCATACAGATGCCGAGAAGCGTTCCATGTCCGTTAACGAGCAGAGTAACACAAACCCGCCCACACCTGCCTCTATCACTGTCGACTCTAATGTGCTAAAGCCGGATGCTATGAGCTCTTCTGATGAGGCCGCCGCTGGAAGCTCAGACGCCGTCGCTCTCCGGGATGCCTCCAATCCGACCAAGACCTCTGACATAGACGATGTCATGTCTTCTACACTACCAGAGCAGATCATTTCGGAGGATTACACGCACATAGAAAGCTCCGACGTGAACGAGCCATTCGAGTCCATCAACAAAGATGAGGCGATGGGTGCCGGCAAGCAAGCTGGTGATGTCGACATCGGCGACCCTTGGTCGGATCAGAACGACGTAGCCTCTGCTATGGTGGCCGCTACCTCCGAGCCCTCTGATAAACCGAAGGATGAAGACGATGCGGCAGATCAGGCAGGGGCGACTCTCCAGAACAAGCAATCCCCAGAGCTGTCCGAGAATTCTACACAGCTCAAGCTTGCCGACGAAGCAGTGCCTGCGGAGTCGTCGAAAGAGGCGCAGGTCGACTCCGCTATTACTGAGCCTTCGGCTACTGTCCACAAGTCCGCAGAGCAGTCTTCTACTCCTCCGTCAGATGATCACGCACACGCCGAGCGCCGTCAACCCCCAGAATCTGGCAAAGGTCAAGTTGCATCTCGCCCTGAGAGCCCGGCGTTATTGCGCGTGCGCACAGCTAGTACCTTGGAGCGAGAAAACTCGCAGACTATGGATTCTCGTGGCGAAGATGGCGACAATACAACCAACGCAGACGAAAGTGCTGCTGAGACACCTACGTCTTCCGCACCTGAGAAGAAGCCTAACAAGAAACAGAGACAGAAGGAGAAACGCAGGTTGAAGGAGGCCGAAGAGGCTGCAAAGAAACAGCGGGGCGAGGAAGAGACGAGGAAGAAAGCAGAGGACGCCGAAAGACAACAGCGAGCAGAAGAGGAAGCTGAACGGCAAAGACGCCAGAGGAAGGAGGCTGAGCAGGGAGCACAGCAGGAGGTCGAGAGGAAGCGATTGGCAGACGAGCAGCGAGTGAAGCAACAAGACACTGAATCAGATCGGCGAATCCGTCTGGTTCGCGAAAACGATAGGCTTCAGCGACACCAGACACGGGATATTCCAGTGGCGAGAGTTGGGTCCATTGACCCGAGCGACTTGGAGAACGGACGACGCCCAAGCCCAGCGCCGAGTTCTAGTCCCAGTGGGAAGAGGATGATGGATATAGAGAGCCAGAAGAAACGAGACGGCTCGCCTGCTTCCACGCACTCAAGAGGCTCCGGTAGCTCATTTATGGGAAGGCTACGCAATATGTTTGAATCATGACCATCTCACGTTTTTCAACGCACTACTGTCCTCTCCATCTTGTCATGATGTTCATCTCTACGAAGGATATTCTACTCACCGTCAGGGTTTGCCATGTTTTCAAGTTTATTTCTCTTATCGTCATCATGGTCATTTCTAGTTGTACCGATAGATTGTAGCACTATGTTTCATTTTTGGTCGTTACCCTGTCTCACTTGTTGTCTCAAGTACTTACCCTTATGTTGCTTCTATCGGTACTCTAGCTTTCTTGGGTTTCTCATTGATCCCGCGCATGTCTTCTCCGCTTCTTGTTTCTTTATGTTTTTGCTCATGTAGTATTAGTATGACCCACCGTATATCACCTTATACCTATATATATATATATATATATGTTTATGAGCTCGAGATTATGTTTGTGTATCAGGTTGCCAGTTTGCCATCGTCCGGCATTTAGAGTATTTTCGAGTGCTGTATACTCGGTGGCCGTACGTACATGTGGTCAGTAAGCATACTAGTGTGGTAGTCAATCTGCGACTGGTATTTATTACCGGTAAAGCTTACCAGTGTTCTCCAAGTGATCATGACGCGTCTAACTGGAACTTCTCAGTTTCAGCCACGTCAATGATATAATGTCTGAGTCGTGATGGATCCGGAAGACCAGTCAAACCCACTTTTGAACTACCATCATATCATAACTTACCAACACGATACATCAATGCATCATTGCCCGGGATGGCATATCTCCGTCATCACCCCGCAGAAGGTCCAGTTTGTCTTGTCGTTTTCGCCTCCGAAAAACTATATACTGACTACAATCACTTTATTGCTTCTTCAGCTCACAGCTTCTGATTCGGCGGCCAAACTAGGAGTGATAATCATCAGTGATATCGTGCAGTTTCTAATGGCAAAGATTGATGCACTCGGTGCTGAACAGTGCTGAACGCTCGTCTATACTACGTGTGTTAGCTTCTGTGTTCTCATCGCCCTAGGCCCCTAGTGAACTAAAGCTGCGATGCCAGTGACGGACATATTACTCCCGCTGACCACAGCCTGTGCGAGCGCACTGGCTGCCCGTGCCAGTGGGCCATCATGTCTTCGCCACCCTCGTCAACGATATAAGAGGGACGATCGCAACAAAACGCACGCATCCGATTCTCACCGACCCTACTAAGGTCCTACCACAGTCATGTCGAATGCAACCCAAGAGAGCAGCAGCAATGATAATGCCGAGGTACGCCGATTGTAAGTCTTTAGGTGGTGGCTTGCATCCATGTTGCTTGTTGTGCTAACAAACGTCTCTTCACAGCATAATCAACAACCGGATTATCATAGCTTCATCAGGTTTGAAGCCAGCCCATCACAATCCTCTCACTATGCTGAAAATATTTACACTGGCATCGTCGCCACCCTAGCGATGTACTGTTACGAGTGGCTTATAACACTTGACCAAGAGGTCAAGTTCTTCTGGACTGGAAAACAAACTTTGGCTACCTGGATTTTTGCTGTCAGCCGATATTCCACACTTTTCCTGGTCATTTTGACGACACCACCCACTCCAACTCACGACGTACGTTATCCCTCACCTTGACATTCTAACGGGCTTAATTCAGAGGTGCTGTAACCTTATACAGAGGTAAGTAAACTGGTTCACCTCCGTTCAAATCCGCACTGATATATGTATATCTGGTTTGTAACAGCTGTAAATGGATTCTCCGAACGCAAGGTGTATTTACATTGCTTCAGAGTTTTACCTTGGCGTGTCAGTTTAACTCGTATATGTTTGTGCAGATCCAAGTTGACCTGAGGATTTCCCAGTGTTCACAGGGCTACGGACTTCGGCACTCTGCGGTCGAAATATATGGCTTTTTCTTCTTGTTTCTGGACTCAGTGCAGTTCCATTTATTGTCAATACGGTGAGTAAAAATTTGGCAAACGCAATTGTCAGAAATACTCACGTGAGGCGTCAGGTCGAGTTCTTCAAGAGCAAACTGCTGTTTGTCGTGACTTCGCCTGACAACATATGCGAGACATTTGTCACTTGGAATTCGAAGTTAACACTTGGGTACGTTCTAGCGTATTTGGCCTCGGTAATCACATGTTCGTTGCTCATAATTCCTCACATAGATGTGAGCACCACTCTCGTGGTATCTGAAACTGTGCAATGCTTACTACTTTCAATCTCGATATAGTGTCCTTGGGGACACGCCTTGCAGCCATTGCTGCTGATGCCATTGCGCTCGTAGTGAGCTGGAAAAAGGCCCAAGGAGTCGTTAGAGAAGCTGCTCGGCTTCAGATGCGAGTTTCATTAGGCAGGGTTTTGGTTCGGGACGGTTAGTTATATTTTTGTGGTCTGCTTCTTTGTGTTCGAGCTGATATGTAGCGTCCTAGGGACAGTCCTATTCTTGTGAGTTTTATCTGCGTCGTAGTCACTAAGTCGCAACTTTGACTCGACAACATTAATCAAGGGCACTGTTAGCCGTAAACAGCTTCCAGATTTTGGCGACCAATGTGGTATGTTCTCCAGTTATATTTAGTTGATACGTTCTCAGTTATAACTAATTGGATCTCTAGCCTTCGATTGCAGAAAGTCAACTCAGTATTGCCATTTTATCGACGTAGGTTCCTTTCCTGTTCCTAGTAAAACCTTCCCGTGTTTCTTCTGACTGTATTCCAGGTTTCCATCCATCTTCGTGTGCCGATTCATGCTAAACCTGAGGCAAGCGGTCTACGAACCAGGATCTGATGTTACGGATACGCGCTTTACCATTCGTTTTAACGCTGATACCCTCGTCGGCAACTTAGGCGAATCTTTGAGGCATGGAACAAACGACGACAACGCATCCGAAAACGAAACACTACCTTACACCGAACAAGAGAATGACATCGGTGGACAGTCAAGTACCTCCCAGTCATATCCCAGCACTAGTACTATATTCTAACGGTATGAGGTCTACATACCCTAAACCTAAGTACACAATATCCTACTAGGATCGCCTGCTTATATCTAGGTAGATCTTGCACCTGTTGGTTCGTACTCTCCAATACTGTAATACACATTAATCCGAAACTACTATCTGTCGTTTCAGTGGCACGTATGTATTGAAGGAACAACCGTCGTTCAGTCGTATCTATCACGACTGCACTGGCACTGCGCTGGCATTTTCAAAACGTCGGCTCAAAGCAAAGCCTCTTGTGTATGGACCACGCCAGCTTCTGATGGTCCCTATTACACTGGAGTCGTAATCATGTTAGCCAGTTCTGGACGATTTATCCTTGCCACACATCGAGACATCAGTGAGAAACATAAGAGCAATACTTACGAACAACGCGCTCTTGCATCGCGAGCACTTCATAAGGTCACCACTCGTGCGTGTCTTGTTGCATCCCGGTGCCGAACATTCTTCGAGGGGTGATATAAGCTTATTACGAACCATAGAAAGCGGTTGAGCCATCGACCTGATATGGTCCACACATCAATACCATGAGAGATA
Organism: Irpex sp. M6601; assembly: GCA_037039805.1. Lineage (NCBI taxonomy): Eukaryota > Fungi > Basidiomycota > Agaricomycetes > Polyporales > Irpicaceae > Irpex > Irpex sp. M6601. The sequence continues at coordinate 69,676 of JAXQGN010000112.1, read as the reverse complement.
TAGAAACCCGAGACGGCGAAAGACTTACACATCCCCGGTCAATAACCACATGACCCTCTCGCTCGCATCGCTAGCCAGCCGACCTCTGAAAGCAGGTTTCCTGACCCACTGCCTCACAAAAGGGAGCAATTTATTCTTATCTTCCGCATTCACGTCGTTTGTGCCTTGGACGAGTAGGAGGGTTGCGAGAAACTGACATGTCTCGGCGATAGAGTCCGCATGGCTTTCGGCAGAGAGTGCGGCGGCGTAAGTAGCCGCGCGTGAGGTGTAGAGGGAGGCAAGGGAGGGTGAGTGGGCTGCGGGTGTAGAGAGGAAGCGCATAAAGTATGGGCTGTTTCGAAGACTACGATGAGAACCATGCAGGGAACCAGAGATTTAGTGAGAACACACGTGTAAGAGATGATGTTGACTATGCGAGCCGTTTGTGTCAATGCTCCTGAGCTGTCTGCGCGGAATTTAGCGACTAACTCGGGGAGATGTTTAGCTGCTAGTTCACTGTAGGACATAGCATTAGTGACAAATGTAGATTCAAGTACAGCAACGCGTAAATAAAGGAAGAGACACGTCTCGACGCGTGGATATCGCCCATACTTACTGCCACACAGGATCTTGCTGTGGCCGCGGAAGGCGTTGTGCGTATCCCAGCTACTTCCATTATTAGTTCATCATCCTGAGAGCGACTCCAAGCCTCAAACATACCAATATCTGCAACTGTTCCGCCCCACCCTCCTCATCCGTCATCGCCAGCCTGAAGAACTCTTCAGTAGATAGTGTGCCATCGCTAAGCAACTGGCTAGCTTGCTGGGCCCAAGCTGCATTCATCATTGTGTTCATCGTTAGTAGCTTTGCTAGTTACTTTCTAGACTTGAGAATTGCAACGCCAATACCGATGTGGTCGTGGTCTGAAGCAAAGATTGAAAAGCAAGGCGAACTGTGCGACTCGTTTACATAAAGTACGCGCCACTGACGGTAAGCAATGAAAATGCCGACGCGAACAAGGTTTCCGGGGCGCCAGGGGCGCTCAGTGATCGACGATCAGGGGGGCGGGATTACATAAATCCTTGAGATTGATGCGCCATCCACTCGTATACACGAGGCCATGTAGTAGGTACCGCACATACAAACTCGGTGACCGCGTCAGAACCTGACAGTTTCAGTCATTGGACGTTGGACGTTGAACGTCAGTGAGAACCACTCGATATCTCTATTGAAATCTATGCCACCGGAAATCCGAGGATGAAGGAATAATGATGCAACCACAAGCTTGACAAGGACCACTACCAGTGGTAGTCTTCGTTCAGCGTAATTAAAAGGCAACTCTCCGAGCTGAACACGCATGGGTTTGTGTGAAGGGCCCAGTTCGCGTCTAGAAAGGCCAGAGGAATACGGCTTCACGACCTCAAAGGGGAGCTGGACAAAGGTTGTCCAACAGGACTGTGACGGGTGGATGTAGCCGCGAGTTGAGCAGATCGAGAACCTAGAGAAGACGACGCCAGAAGAAGCCCAAGGTACCAGTGGACTACCATACGGAGGACGCGGCGTCGAAGAGGGAGGGAGAGGACAGAGGCCTTGTTGTCTTCGCCGGAAGTGCAGTATGGGTTCACGGTCCAAAGAGACATGGGCGAGTATAAAGAGTCAGTTGGAGGGGGCGTGACCGGGAGCAACGGAGAGAAGGTTGACGTGGGTGAAGGGAAGGAAAAGCAGAGGTGTGGGCTACCAGTCACCACACGGAGGAGCTATGATCCTTAATATACAACCAGTAGTTAGAGTTAGGTAGAAAGCAACAGTCCCCAGAAGCCAGCCGACAGCCGAGAGTACAAGCAAAGGGTGGAGTGTGGAACGTCGAGCCTTTGCGGAGGAGGACGAATGTTTATATATCCCTTTCCCGCGTCTGAAATATACGGTGAATACCGGGTGCGCCAGTGGTACAGTGGCCCTCCCATAGGTGGCCAGATGCCAGATTCAGCTCGTGACACCTGCAAGGTACGTTGAATTCAAAAGAGGGGTTGAATGGCGAGGCGAGATCTGTACCTGTAGAGATTTATGTGTGAGATTCCAGGTCAGTGAACCTATTGCACCTGGCCTTGAGCAGACACCGTCACGTATCGACAGGGGGAGAAATCCCGTGTTAGGACTCGAGAATTCGGCCTGTCCAAACAGCTGGTCTCCGATACTAGTAGGGCTCCAGAATCCAGATGCGCATCTATGACGAGAATTAAACGGCGAGACGAGATCTGCGCGTACGTGTCTTACATGCCTGAGATGTATGCGTGAGATTCCGGGTCAGTGACCCTATGATGCCTGGCCTTGAGCGAACGTTAAACGGCGAGACGAGATCTGTGTGTACCTGTCTGAGGTTCCCGGTCACGGTGACCCTATTGCATCTGGCCTTGAGCGGACAGCTTGAATGAGGTCACGGTACACCGTGACCTACCGACCGGCGAAGAGATCTCGCGTTGGGACTTGTGGTCACTGGTCATGGACTTGGCCTACACACGGAGACCCATGATGACATATACCAATATGCATATTAGGTTCCAGATCATCGTGACTGCGGCCTACAGAGCGCGCTGAATGAGGACTGTGAATTGACCTGGTATCTGGATTTGGGACGTCATACGTACCAAGCGTACCAGTCTATCTTGTATCTCGTTGAGATTTACCGGTGGATACTCGACGTTCGACGGTTGACTGTTGACTGGCCCTGTTTTGACGTTGTGCTCGGAGATGTATTGGACTTACCTGTTACGTATTCCGTTCAAATCACTGGCGTACAGATATTGAACAGCGGTCAATGCAGCTTGTGACTTCCAGCTGAGCCATGCTCCCTATAGCCGAAGGATATTCATGAGTAATGAAAGTCACGGTCGTCTCGCACAAGTACCACCGCAGACTGACCCCACAAAAGGCCATCTGAATATAACTATGGATGACCTCGTGTCCCGTCAGGTGTACTGAACCTACCATCTTACCTCAGCTCACCATGCATCCGATCAAAACCTCAGAGACTCAACTTACCATTTAAAGCAGTAAATCCCTCCCAGACTCGGAGCCCCTATTCCTCGATAACATCCGCGGACCAAACGTTCCTGCGACATTCCAAGTCTGGGCAATACAAATTCAGTACTGGCCAGAGTTCGGAGCGGAAGACAAACGATATGTCATCTGATTTTCAGACATATGCATATGGAGATCTGCTATTGGTATTCGCAAATGTCAAATGGGATGGGTCGAACGGCCCTCGAAGCCCCTTGATACTATATCTGATTGTTGGAATATCATACGGTACACGAGTGTGTGCTGACCGTCGCGCCGAGCAGTAGTAAGGCATACCACTAAGTTGCAACGTTTCTAGCTAGAGGTACCATACCGGTGGGGGACCAGCCATAGGGCTAAGGGGTAAGAAGCTAGACCGTGGAGCCAGTAGATAGATTGCACTTGGTACCGCGAAGGAATACTGAATGGAGGAGTTTACGGCTTCAGCGGATTGAATGTACGTGACAGACGGGCCCTTGAGAACTCTCGGGCGAAATACTAACGGCAGTTGAGTAACGCTCTATCTATCGGACATAACAACAGCAGCATGCAACATACTAGCGAGTGAACAATGACGGCCAAATGACGGCTGAGGTAGAGATATGCACCTGCGCAGCCACCGGTGCCGGAGAGGATGTGAATTATCTAGGGGCCAGCACCCTAATAATGGATCGATAACGGGTACGGAGCATATCCTAGGGGTGCATAAGCAGCCGTCCGTCAACGGGATGTTACTGAACAATCACCTACTATAGACTTATTTAGTGCAGTACGGTACGTTTCTCCTGATTCTTACGAAGGTCCGGTGGGGATTCTCCGTTCAGCTTTACCGCGACAAGAGGCGAGATGCGGGGTGGGCTGAAGGCTGAAGCTTCTCAATAGCAGAGCCCCATGGGGGGTATGGGCTGGAATAGACCATGGTAGGCCAAGGCGAGAATAGGCCGGCTGAGGGTTGTTTTCTTGTGGGATGGTTATGTTTATCAGCGGCGCGGAACGGCGGGGCGAGTTCGTGAAGCCTGGATGCGAGCTTCGCGAAGCGCTGACCCTAATGTATGCTTAACCGTGTGAAGACTCCGAAGAGATGTCGCGAAGTATGTTCGTGGGTGTACTGAACGCGAGTCGAGAGGCCGGGGACATGTTGCCTGACATACAATTGGGGAGAGCCAAGGTGTCTAGACGGTGGCTGGATTTGTTGTAAAGTGAATTGAGGACAGCCACGAAGTCGAGTAGTCGGATGGGCTTGGGTGGATGTGACAGCTCGGGTGGCCAGCTGATTGAGGGGACTGAACCGGAAGACGGTCTGGACAATCGGCCCTTGCGATTGGTCGCTAACAGGATCGAGGTCCCAGTGATGGGCGGGATCTGAGATTATCTGCCATCAATGGACCCTGATTGGCTCGGCGCGTCCGATGACCTTTGCTCGTTCGTGGCTCGCACCGTCACCGTCGCATACACACCACCAGTCACAGCACTCTCGGCCTTGCTCTCTGACATATCCTTTGACATATCTAAAGACAGATAATCCACCATGCTTGCTATAAATACTCGATCCCCTCCCCGCTCCACACACATCACCCGCACACCCACCTCCTCTATCACCACCACTACCCCTTACACCAGCCATGGGAGGACAACAACTTTACTCTGCTAACCCACCCCCGGATCCCTCACAACTTCCAGACGACATCCTCACCTGGAGGAAGGATCTGAAGCTCGATGTCCTCTCACCCGAAGAATTGCACAACATCCAAGAGTTCCGCAAGGCTGCGGACTACATCGCAGCTGGTACGTTCAACCCCTCTTTATGTGCGGTGTGCATCGTGCTCACGTTTCAATAGCGATGATTTTCCTCAAGGACAACACTACCGTCGAGCGTGACATCACCGCCGACGACATCAAGAACCGTCTCCTCGGTCACTGGGGAACCTGCCCTGGTCTCACCCTCGTCTACGCGCACGCCAACCGTCTCATCCGCAAGACCAAGCAGTCAATGCTCTACGTCGTCGGCCCAGGACACGGCGCACCCGCGCTCCTCTCCTGTCTCTGGCTTGAGGGCTCCCTCGGTGCCTTCTGGCCCAAGTACACTCGTGACAAGGAGGGTCTGCAGAACCTGATCTCCGCCTTCTCCGTTCCAGGTGGCTTCCCAAGGTTCGTGTCCTGATATCGTTAATCGCCGCGACACGATCGCTGACGTAGTTTGCGCATATAGTCACATCAACGCAGAGACTCCGGGATCCATCCACGAAGGTGGTGAACTCGGATACGCACTCAGCGTTTCATTCGGTGCTGTCATGGACAAGCCCGATCTCGTCGTCGTCTGTGTAGTAGGCGACGGTGAAGCCGAGACTGGTCCCACCGCCACGTACGTCTTCGTTCCCCTACTGACCTCTGCTTCGTTCACTCATCTCTCTCCATAGCGCATGGCACGGCTACAAATACCTCGACCCCGCCGAATCTGGCGCTGTCATCCCCATCGTGCACGTCAACGGCTTCAAGATCTCCGAGCGTACCATCTACGGTACCATGGACGACAAAGAGATTACCGCGCTCTTCACTGGTTACGGCTACCAGGTGAGGATTGTTGAGGATCTCGACAACATCGACCAGGACCTCGCCGCCAGCCTCGAGTGGGCTCTCGACGAGGTTCACAAGATTCAAAAGGACGCTAGGTCTGGAAACCCGCAAGTCAAGCCAAGATGGCCCGTTCTGATCATGAGGACACCCAAGGTAAGAAGTTCTCCAGCTTTACATCAGCCGAGTAAGTCGCTGATCGAGGTATGCAACGCATATAGGGATGGGGTGGTCCCAAGAAGCTCCACGGAGAGTTCATCGAAGGCTCCTTCCGTGCTCACCAAGTACCTCTCGCAGAGGCCAAGACCGACCCAGAGCAGCGCAAGATGCTGCAAGAGTGGCTGACGTCATACGGCCCCGACAGACTCTTCCCCAACGGCAAGCCCAACGACGCCGTCCTCTCTGTTATTCCTGAAGAGGACGGGTTGAAGCTTGGGCAGAAGAAGGAGGCGTACGACAGCTATGAACCTCTGGATGTGCCTGATTGGCAGACTCTGGCTATCAAGGCTGGAGAGGAAGCCAGCTGCATGAAGGCTGTTGGAGAGCTTCTGCACGAAGTCGTCAAGCAGTAAGCACTTTGCCTTCTATCTTCCATCTTCTATACAGTACTGAGTCGCCGTGTCTACCCTAGGAACCCGAAGAGCTTCCGTATCTTCTCTCCCGATGAGCTCGTTTCCAACAAGCTCGACGCCGTCCTTCGTGACAGCGGACGTAACTTCCAGTGGGATGTCGCTTCCCGAAACCAAGGTGGACGAGTCGTCGAGATCTTGTCCGAACACACGTGCCAGGGTATGCTTCAGGGCTACACCCTCACGGGTAGGACTGGTCTCTTCCCCTCTTACGAGGCGTTCTTGGGTATCGTACATACCATGATGGTTCAGTACAGCAAGTTTGTCAAGATGGTAAGTGCCCGTTCCCTTCTCCGTATGTATGGCAGTATCTGAATATTATGTCCACTAGTCCCACGAGACTTCTTGGCGTCACCCTTGCGGCTCGCTCAACTACCTTGAGACCTCCACCTGGACGCGTCAAGAGCACAACGGTTTCTCTCACCAGAACCCGTCCTTCATCGGCGCCGTACTCAACCTCAAGCCCGAGTTAGCTCGTGTCTACCTCCCGCCCGACGCCAACTGCTTCCTCAGCACCGTCGCTCACTGTCTCCGTGCCAAGGACTACGTCAACCTCATGGTCGGCTCGAAGCAACCCACCCCTGTCTGGCTCTCTCCCGAAGAAGCCGACAAGCACTGCATCGCCGGTGCCAGCACCTGGAAGTTCGCCAGCACTGACGAGGGCAAGGAGCCCGACGTCGTCCTCGTCGGTATCGGCGTGGAAGTCACCTTCGAAGTCATCGCCGCCGCCGCCCTCCTGCGCAAGGTCCTTCCCACGCTCCGAGTCCGTGTCGTGAACGTGACGGACCTGATGATCCTCAGCCCCGAACGCTCCCACCCACACGCGCTCACCGAGCTCGACTTCAACGCGCTCTTCACCGAGGATAAGCCCGTGCACTTCAACTACCACGGCTACCCGCAGGAATTGCGTGGTTTGCTCTTTGGTAGGAAGGGATTGCAGGGACGGGTGACGATTGAGGGGTACAGGGAGGAGGGTACGACGACTAGTGCGCTCGATATGATGTTGTTGAACGGCACGAGTCGGTATGATGTCGCGCAGGCGGCTGTGAGGGGTGCTGCGTTGAGCAATGCGGACGTGCAGGTTGTTGCACATGAGGTGATTAGTGAGTTGAAGCATCTCAAGGAGAAGGACAGGGAGTACATCTACAAGAATGGAGCTGGTGAGTGCCACTTCTCTTCTCTTTGCGCTGGTGATGATTTGTTGACGATGAATTCTGCGCGATATAGACCCAGTCGGCACATTCGATGTACCCAAGTTCGACTAAGCCCTCGATGCTGTCGAGTCCATCACATCCTCTGTACTCACTATCGCCCATCGCCTAATCATACCCACCTCTTTCCTCTCGTATCTCAACCCCTTCGACATCGCACGTATCCCCATCATCATGAAACCCACAGGCCGAAGCGACGACCTGTTGTACGCCCACCACGAATTCGACTCCAAAAGGAAAACATGTAATTGTATTTGTATGTGTATCCGAGTCCTCCCTTCACATCCCATAGTATTATGTAGCTCTTTTCCACTAGTGATCACACCCACGCTCGCTGAAGACTCGACTTTAGAGTGCTTAGAGTAGAGTAGAGGGTCCCTTGTTCTCTTTCCTCTAGTTGTCAATCAAGTTGTTCTGTATTCTTTGAGTCAATCGGAAGAGGTTTCGTAATCATGTCTGCTGGGCTGGCCGTACTGACCGTATATATTCTTGTCGAAGGCGGGCCGACATGAGCATGCGATATGTCAGAGACTTTGTCGGGACCTCATTGCAGTACATGCACATCAGTGCTCTGAGGGTCTCTGGTTTCTGTTTCCTCCGGTCTTCAAGGTCGCTCTGTATTCCTCGGCGTGGTATTGGTTGGCTTTGAATCAATCCGCTCGAGTCGGCAAAGGTTTCACAATCATATGAGAGTCAGAACAAAGACATGAGCATGCGATATGTCACTCGGCGGTGTCTCTTTGCATGCTGGGGAATCTTTGCCGTCTGCCAGCAACATCGGAGTGGTGATTGACCCTGCGTTTATCTCTCTCGGCACTCCAGTGAGTACTACGCTGTTCCGTTCGCTTTCGGATGAGATTATTCCACCCGTCAGAACATGCATTGTAAATCTCCTTCGACTGATGAATGGATGACATAAGCACGATTTCGTGGCCGGATATGAACGACGCATTTGGCAAACTTGGAACTTTACACTCGCGCGCTATCCAACTTTCCAGCTTCTCCAAGTTCTAGCTATAGCTGATGATCTTCGTGCGAGGTTCTTCGCACTTGCGCGTTCTCATGCATTTCTGCCGCTGACATCGATAGCAGACACCATGCCTGCAGTCACAGTCGCGGACTCGGAGTCCCAGCTCACGAACACCGATGACAGCAAAGACAGGGTCCAGCATACTGCCTACCTGATATGGTAGTCATTCCCTCCGCTTCCCTGCTTCGCGTAAGCAGCTATTCAATCGAGGAGCATATATAATGTCGGGCTGCTAGTGGCCATGGTTAAGTTCGAGTGCCCCCCTCCTCCCGATCGGCCCCTACTGTAGCTGTAGCCTGAGCATACGATGCCGCCCACCATCGATACTAAGCCCTCCGCGGCTCAGCACATGGAACGAGACAGCTCTCAAGCATCATCGTCATCAGCCGCGTCGGATACGACTGCGTTTGGCGAGGATGCCGATCTCGACAAGCTGTGGCGAGACGACAAGCGAATTTGGATCCACTCTGATCATGTCGAGTCGCAGCATCGGACGTTGGTGTTGTGCTTTGACGGTACCGGCGATGAATTTGATTCCGATGTAAGTGTTGCCTGCCTCCCAGATTGCGATAAGCTGACTTTGACTTGGCCTTCTTCAATGTCAGAACTCGAATGTCGTGCAGCTCGTTTCGATGTTGCGCAAAGACGATACGTCGAAACAGCTTGTATACTACCAGGTCAGTCCAAAGCGTTGATCCAGTGAGTGTATGGAAAGACTGACGGGGAAAATGCTGAATCAGGCGGGGATCGGGACGTACGGAGAGTCGAGCTTCCCGCCTCTAGCGTACCTCTCATCTACTCTGGATGAGATGTTTGCCACCAAGCTTGGTAGACACATTCAAGGTTTGCACCTTCCTCCTTCCTATTCATCATAACCCTCTCTAAGGATTGCTGTTTCTTTAGAGGGCTACGAGTTTCTCATGCAGAATTGTAAGCCTAACCACTCTCACCTTTGCACGTCAAGGCATGATTAATGAGTGCGGACTTGAAATTCGGATAGATACCAAGGGCGATAAGATTTGCATTTTTGGCTTCTCCCGAGGCGCGTATACCGCACGGGCGTTGGCTGGAATGCTCCAAAAGGTATAGCATCTGCCAATTGTTCAGGAGATACCCACAATCTAATCGGGTTTGTTTATAGGTTGGCCTGTTGCCGCTGCATAACTTCCAGCAAGTTCCCTTTGCGTACAACATGTACAAACGCGATGACCCCGAAGGCCTTGAGCTTAGTGAGCTGTTCAAGCGTACGTTCTGCCGTCAAGTCCACGTCGACTTCCTCGGTGTCTGGTGAGATGCGCTTTGTTACATGCGTTACTCCATACAGTATCTCACACTCGTTCAGGGACACTGTTGCCTCTGTTGGTGCGATCCCTCGATATCTACCTTTCGTCAACGAGAACAATAGCATCCGTCATCTGCGTCATGCCCTAGCTCTTGATGAACGACGTATCAAGTTCTTGCCCAGTTATTGCATCGATCCGAAGAAGAAACAGACCAAGATTCAGAAAGATCCTGGAGCGCCGCCGCAGATGAAACGGTCTTCGTCTGCTGCGAAAGAGTATGAAGATACTATCAATGCCACAGATCGCGCTACGGACGTCAAGGAAGTTTGGTTTGCAGGTGTACACACAGGTCAGTATACACGATGTCCATCACCTCGGACTGTTTCTGATATAATTGGCAATGCGCATTCAATAGATGTGGGTGGAGGATCGGTGAAGAACGACACGCCCCATGCCCTCGCACGTATACCTCTCCGCTGGATGATCCGTGAATGCTTCGAATGCAAAACCGGTATCATCTTCGACGCCGTCATGCTCCAGCAAATCGGCCTGCACGTCAAACGCGACGAATACGGACAGCCTGTCCTCGCCGACGTACCCCGTCGCATTCCAGCTACACCTCCTGCGGACTCTGCCGAGAAGAAGACGACGTTTGGCGAGTTTATCAGTGCGGTCGGGCATCTTGCTTGGTCTGCTGTGTCTGCACCGTTCAAGCAACTCGGGGCCATATTCAGCACTTCGATGGACGTTGCCACGCACGCGAAGCACCGTCGACAGGTAGTTCCGGCTCGGAGACAGGAGATCACGGACTATAAGCTGAGAGACGACATACCGGACGACTACGAGGCACTGGAAGAGAAGAAGGACGCGCTGAGCCCGTTGTTCGACCAACTCAGAGCAAACTGGATATGGGTTGTGATGGAGTACCTGCCGATGAGGATTAAGAAGCAGAAGGCGATCGTACATGAGATCGAGAGCGTCGAAGGGTACAAATGGATGTGCGTCTTCTTCTTAGCCTAGGGACAGGACAGGGCAACTGACTGACGGGTTGTTCTTTTCTAGTGTCAATATGGGTCGCGGTCGTAAGATTTTCAAGCACGAGATGGAGGAAGGCATGAAGGTCCACCGGTCGGTCAAGACACGCCTTGAGGCTGGAAAGGCCTTTGCCAGCGGGCATTATATTCCACGCGTGCGTCCGAGCATTAGGAGTGGGAAGAAGGTCGAACCACGCACCTTGGAATATCACGAGTGGAACGTGGACGAGCCAAAGCACTGGGAGTGGGTTGATTAAGGGCAGTAAAGGAGGGAATCGTTCGGGTTATTGATAACTGTACTATAGTACGTTAAGGCTGCAGGCCGTGCTTTTCTAATGAGACAGATTGACTGTGAGGTAATACGTTTGCATAGTCTGGTCGTCGGAAGCTAAGCAAACAACACACGCATCAATTGATGCGCCCCGCTACTGCTGCTGATCGACGCCGGTGACGAAAGCGGATATCGTTGAGACTCGCCTGCTTGGAGCTTCTTCGGCGCATCGTTGTATCGACGAGGATCCAAATTTCTACGACCCTGAATGCTTCCGGTGCCACTGGCTCCTCGCGCTCATATAATTTACGTATTTCCCCACGTATGCCCACGTCAAACCACTCACCTCCTAGAACCTTGCTTCTTCTGCACTATACAGCACTCTCGGGGCTCAGCTTCTCCTCTTCACCTTAACTTGGTACTTGACGAACACAATCTGTGTGTGTAGAATCTGGATGCTGTCTTCTCTACTCTCTGTCTTCTCCGGTGGAAATAAGCTGGACCATTATTCCAACGCCGACAACCGGAAAGCCCTCATCAACTCTACAACAAATACTACAGGCCTGCAGTCGATGGCGGACGACGTGAAAGGCGACGTGGCGGGTACAACTACCGACTCTGAGCAGGCTGGTTGTATTTTCTGTGACGTGAGCCGGGAGAAAGGGTTTGACGTCGTTTACGAGGTACGTTCTCAAAATGTGACGTTTAACATAAAGAGCGAATTAGTTTAAAGGTGTACGGCCGTACTTAGGATGAGAAGTTCGTGGTGTTTCGAGACCACAGGCCAGCGGCCGCTCAACATCTCTTAGTTATTCCTAGAAGACATATCGGTACGTTCTCTGGGCCACATGAGCTAAAGTGTGGACTAATTAACATTGAGCAGATAGCGTACGTACGTTGACGAAAGACGATGTACCTACAGGCATGTACCATTTTCAAACTCAAAATTCTCCTTCCTAACGTATCGTGCTCTCTCATGCAGTGAAGCGTATGGCAGAAATCGGTCACTCAGTCTTAGACGAAATGCAGATTCCCCTATCTTCTCGTCGGTAAGCACCTTTCCTGAGGCTCGTCACGCGCAATACCACAAGCTCACTCCATCTCCAGTCTCGGCTTCCATATACCACCGTTCTATTCTGTCAAACACCTGCACTTACACGTTCAAGCCACTCCATACAGGTCATGGCTGAAACGGGCGAAGTATCCCGTCATCCAAGGATGGCTTGGATATGACAAAGGATTCAGTTGGTTCGTCGAGGTCGAACAGGCCATCACTATCGTTGAAAAGGGAGGAAGAGTGAAGATTTCTTCGTGCTGAAGGATGTCAAGACGTCCGAAGGGGTTGGAAAGAAGGTTTGAGCGGTGTCCTGGCGATATCGTTGGAATGGATACTGTAGACTTATTGTAGGTCAGTTGTAATTTCCTGATAAATAACGCCACGGAAGTGCTGATTAAGGATGTTGCATAGACATGTATATAATACCCGCATAATCTTTACTTGGATCCTCATCGTTGTTCGTTTTCAACAGCCGGATTGTTCAGTACACTGCAGTTGTCCGCGACTCTCATGTGGATCCGCACGCACAGTCCCGTCAGAAGTGAGAAAGTCACATATCCCAGCGTATAATTCGACAGTCAAGACACCTACGTAGACCCAACATCCTCTCCTAGATAACATCCTGCCAAGCACCGATCTCCGTCAGCAACGTCTCCGTCGTCTGCCACAACTCCGTCGCCAACTCCTGGTCATACACCTGCGGGTTTGGCGCTTTCAAATTCTTCCTGTTCGGGTCTAGATATGAACCATTGTAGGAATCGGCCTCAGCGCGGACCTTGGGTGATGCTGCAGCGAATACGCTGCCGTATGACCCCTTCTCGGCGGAACGGAAGAACAGATAGCTGACACCGATGTATATGCGACTGAGGACGGCGCCTTGTGTGCGAGCGTAGTTCTTGTTGCCGTCTAAAACAAGGGACGTCAATTGAAGCACAATTAGTACGTTTATGGCTCTCACTACATACCTGTGTGTACGCCACCAGGATCCGATGCTATGACTATGATGGGTATGTTCTTCTCGTCAAACCGTCGCTGTAGCTCTCTTCCCCAGATGGTCAATGCCAACTTCGAGGAAGCTGAAACGCCATGAGTAGTCTTCGTGGGTATCGTGCACGACACTCACCATATCGTAACAACTTGGGGAATTGGGTTTTGGCATACTCTTCGTTGAAATCATCCCGGTTTCGGAACCTCTTTCCGGCAGGGACAAGCTTTATGCCTGTCGTGATGACCTGGTGCAGGATATTGACTTGTGAACAAACTGCTTGAGACTAAAATAACTTGAAGCAGACGTACGTTTACGATGCGGACGTCAGTGCCTGGTTCCTTTGCTGTCTTTTCGAGTAAAGGAATGAGCCCGAGTGTGAATGTGACGGTGCCGAAGTAGCTGCAAAAATGCATCAATGCCTATGACAGCTTAGAACTTGACAGAACAAGCTCGTACTTGATGAGTACGACATCCTGGATATCTATTGAATGTGAACGGTAGATCAAGCGTGATATGGTGTAATGCTTACCATACAAAGTTCGCTTGTAGGGAAGGAGTGTCCTGAACGCCATCTATCAGTAGCACATATTACTGTACTAAGTGAATCCACTTACTGGGCAGCGTTATTAACTGACAGAAGTTCAGCTGTCAGTCAAAGTTCCATACATGCCCATCCAATTTCCAACCCTACTGACCCAATACATCCAATCGGGTTTCCTTCGTAAGAAAATCTTCCGCCGCCGCCTTGGCCAACTTCGGGTCGCTAAGGTCAAGGTGCAGATAGTGCACCTCCCCGGAGCCAATGCCCTCTGCAGTTAGTCGCTCGATGGCGGCTTTCGCCTTCTCCTCGCTGCGCGCACCCAAGTATACTTTTGCACCTCTTCTTGCTAGATGTTTGATAGCAGTGAATCCTATACCTGCACTATTGAATCGTGGTTTAGTCCTCGGTTTTTGTAGTCACCCATTCGACACTCACTTTCCACCCGTGACGATAATGACCTTTCCAGTCAAGTCCGGAATGTCCTTCTGTGGGTCGAAGCTCTCTGAGAACACCATAGCAGCAATTTGAGTCTTTCAGGGTATCTACAAGCCTGTTGTAGGTCCAACGCGAGAACGTCCTGCGGTGGTTGGAGGGTAACTGAGAGCAAGCAATGGGGACCCGAATTTCGCTAGTGAGTTTATATACAATTATGCTTTCAGACCATACGCAATAGGTTCCGCTGATGGGACCTTCTTACACTTCGAGAAGCACGCGTTGTCATTCCTCGTATTGATAGGGTGTCGGTGGCAGAACGGGTAAAACGAGGGTGAGAGTATAGGGGCACGTCAATACAATTTGATGCGAGGTTTTACTCACGCATTTTCCCATGGGATCCGTTTGGACTCATTATCATTAACACCGTAATCTCAGGCAAGCTGCTCAGCGCTCAGAGTCTAGAAAAGGTGCTGATAGGAATTGTCTACGACTCGGAGCTGAGAAGGTGAGGTCGTCCGAGTCGTTTTACCACTTCGGGCAGTCATGCATCATGGACGCCGAACAAATGATTCATGATCAGGGCAATATACTAGGCGCCCATTACTACTACACCGCACTCACCATCGTTCAAAAATCATAGATTCGGAGGACGTATCAACCACTGCAACAAGTAGGTAACTGGAGAGAGTAGCGACTCATGAGTCTTATTGACAGTTCAAGCCAATCTCATCGAATAGCTCGGGCAAGCGTTTCATCCCCCTAAGGCTGCTCCCTAGCAGCTGAGGTCGAGCAGCTGCTGATCGTACGGAATCAAGTGAGCACCATCTCCTGCATTTGACTACCTGAGAGTGTCTCTGAGGAATTACACTGATATCGAGCGAATCAGGCGTACAGACAAGGCCCGCATGTGTCGATCTCGCAAATGAGCTCAGAGTCAATATCTTCGGTCATGGCTACGGGTGCGGACCTCCCATCAGAGCTGCTGGGCCTCATTCTGCAAGAAATAGGTGACTACGATGTGCTAGCTTATGTGGAGACAGCAGCCAGGCGAGAAACGATCCAACAGCTCGCAACTTGTGCCCTAACTTGCCGATACTGGGCAGACCACTGTCGTCCATTGATATTCACTCATGTTCGCGTAGGAAGTCTGGAGGCCTTACGAGAATTTGCATTGATTCTCTCAAGTACCCCCGTCTTTCTTTCCCCTGTTACCAAATTCATCCGCTCATGGCATCTCGTGCAACGACTCGATGCACGGCCTTGGCTTCATAACTGCTGGCTGGGTGTATTGGACCACCTGCCCAGATTTCCCTACACTACCGCTTACATCAGGATCATAGGATCTTCGTCTGTTGAAGGTCATCCTGTACCATCTACACCTCGTTCACCCCGAGTAACTAATCCCCTACCGAGGACCTTACCGTCTATCTGCTATCAATCCGATACCCTCATCTTGGAGCAATGTCATTTCCGAACGGTGCAGGAGCTCAGACGCTTCCTTCGTCAATTCACCTTCCCTCTTTGGGGCGAGGCGCGTCTCATTAACTGCTCGCATGACGAGCGTTACTCCCCCAAGCCGGATGATAAGCTAAGCCTTCCATTTCGTGGCTTCACCGTCGTAGCCTCCACATGTCCTCGAAACGTGGAAATGGCATGGTCGGCGTTTGCTTCAATGGGGGATCCTCTCTGTCATCTCGTAATCCCACTAAACAATCCTAACGTACGCGTAATGCTCGCACCGTCCGACCACCGCTGTATATTCGATCTGTCGAAATCGCTCTTTGATAGTGTGGTAGCAGGCGGGCTAGTCACGGACCCAGGTCTGTGCATTAGCACAGGTCCAAGTTGGCCTCTCGATGAAGGGGCACGTGCACGCATCTACACACAACCCAATATCGGCGAGTCGAACCATTTTTGATGTCATTATCACTACCGCAAGGTTCTCAATAAAAGTTACTAGATTTCGTTTGTAAAGTTTCCATTGTTAGGCATGCAGCTCTCCAGAGCGGTAGTGGCGAGGTCGAAGATTTGGCCCTCGACTTTTACACCAACGTGACTTTCACTCCTGAGTGGTATGGTCGAATAAACAAAACCACTGTTGATCACGTAACCGTAGTAAAACTTCGACTCAGCGAGGACTACCTTTGGGCTGGAGGGTCTCTACTAAGGAATGCAGACGAAGAACAGTGGCCATATCCATGGGACGAGATCGTGGAGCATCTGGCACAATTGCCTTTGCTCTCTAAGATGGAAATATTTTGCTCTCAACGGGATCAAGTAGTGCGCTTCGTTGAAGCACGACGGGAGACATTCTGTAGACTGCGTCCACGCGTCCAGATCGTCGTGATGTACCCCCGCACGGTGGTATTCCGTCCACCGGCACCGGAGCCAATGCTGGTACGATCGGACGAGATCTCAATGGATTTTGATACCCTCGAGGAGATTGGGTGCAGAAGTGAGTTGTTCATTATGCAGTGAAAATATATGACAGCTAACCTACGTATCGTCTACTTCAGCCACTGCTGGAAGCAAATGGTAGACAGAAACGGCCGGGCACGCCTTCCAGCTCACGCTGCCCAATCTAAGCTTAATCTCTCTCTGCCAGCGGCTCCGGAACTGTGGACGTAGTTTTTGTGTCGTGTTTTTCGCATCGAGCTGTTGAACCAGTAGGACTTCCGAAAATATCGAGAGTAATTGTTTGGCCCACTGTATTAGTCATCTTTATCTTCATTGGCGTAGATCGAACCGTGGTTTACCCTCACCCTCTGGCGGCAATGCTGCCATTTCCTGCTAATCCGGTGCATACGTGGTATGACAGCATTATTGGTTTATGTTGGTAGCAACAACGCTACAGTGGATACAGCACTGCTGGCAAGAAATGATGACAGATAATGTTGCCATATTGAGGACACGGATGCGAAAGGTCAAGAATAAGCAGAGAAGGTGGGGTCTGGGGCGACGTCGATGAGAGAACAAATCTGCGCAAAAAAGAGGCAGCGGTGAATGAACGATCAAGTTCTCGAAGTTGGAGCGCACTAATGGTGTATCGCGTAGCGACAGATGTAACAAAAGGAGAAAGGTGAGGAAGAGGTATATAGCGGCGAAGGGACATGCGCTTGGGAGATGCGGGGTCTAGGGATGGTAACAGGTAAAATGCTCGAGCTGGTCGAGGCCGGGGTATGTCGACGCGGATAGAGATGCCCAGCGCCCCAGTGGTATGGTGTACGAGGTAAGAGTGGAGAGCAACGAGTCGGAACAGAGGACCTTGATGCGAGATGATAACGATAGATGGGTGAACGAGGTATCTTGGCAGTGAGAAGATGGAGCGTCAAGCTACATACGAAGCTTCCGAAAGTGATATCGGGAATCGTTTAGTTTAGAAGTTGGACCATGAGATGACGTTGTCCCTCATAGGACTGTTAGAGTCCTCGAGGTTGACGGTGACACCCAGACTGGCTGTGCGGAGAGGGCGTTCGGCCCGGAGACCCTTGACGGGCTTGACGAAACACCAGGCGGGGACGGCACCGAGCTCGACCTCTCCAGGCTTGAAGATGCTGTCGCGGCCCACAATGCACCAACCATCATCATACGAGGTGACAACTGACGCAGAGATGAAACATCAGCATCTTGTTCGCATTGCATTGGGCTTGAATGGGAAACTCACCGTGCATACGTTCACCGACGGAGATGACGAGTTCGTCAGGAAGCACAGGGTTGAACGTCTGCCTGACAGTGCGTTTGTCCTTCCCAGATGCGGTACTGCTCGCGAAAGAAGCCACCGAAGAGCGGGACGAGCCAGTGTTGATTGCGCTCAGGAAAGAGTGCCGGTTGAAGGACATCCACGATGCGTTGGAGGCTCGCTTGTCACTTTTGTGATCTGCTGTGAGGGCGGAAGGAGGTGTGCCCATGAACGGCGCGAACGGGCGCGGAAGCTTGCCCTCGGCTTCGTAGTGCTCGAGGATCTCGGTTTTCGACGCGTTTGCGCTGAGTACGGAGACCTCGGGCTTGATATCGCTCTCGGACATGTTGTTCTCTGTGAACATGTACTCGTCCTTTCGTAGTGTAATGCCATAACTGCACACAAAATGCGTTTAACAATGGTTCGACGTCAATAACTTGCGAATAAACCCACCTCTTCTTCTCATCGTTCTCCAACATAATCCCGCGCACGTTCAGACTGAGAGCCTGGATACGATCCTCGCCGACCTGCTGGAACGCCGCCCGCTTCTTCCATCGCCGAACGAGTAGGAACGCGACCGCGCCCACGACGAGGAGAGCGATGATGACGATCCCAATAATGTAGTACGACTTGAACTTGTTACTGTCTGCCGCGCCTTCAGCCGGAGTCTGGTCACGCGCTACGAGCGCACCAGGAGAAATCAATGACGGGGCCATGCCGACAGGGTTTGTTTGGATGAGTATGTATAGAATGCGTGAGTTCTTGGCCGTTTGTGGTTTGTGGGGGTGTGTATAAGTGCCGAGGTGGGCTTGTGAGGTGTGTTCAAAGAGCGACGTGGAAAAGAGTGACTAGGGAGGTGCACGATTGCAACCTCTGTAAAAAATTCGGGCTGGTTGAGGTGAAGTCGGTAAGTCCGCTGTAGTACTCTCGTAATGAATTCGAGGTGTTCTATAGGTGGAGTGGAAAGGCCGGTGGCAAGCGAGGGTTAGCCGATCGGAGGTTGGGGGGAAACGAGAGAGGGGAGGGGAAGGGGAGGTTGGGAGATGCCTCGGGGCTGCAGACAAACGTCGTAGCCTCTGCAAAAGGCGTTGGAGCAGAGGAACGAGCGGGTTGCACTGTCTCACCGCTCATATCATATGTTCACATCCCAGAAAGGCAATGTAAGATCACCTTGGTAGCGAACTGCAGCCGCATGTTTTTTAATCATGTTGCGCTCCACCGCACGCAGAAGTTCCTGCGTTGTGTATGTCGGCGTAGGGCGGTTGGGCATTGCTATGACGGTCGAAAGTAAGTTAGGCGACATTGGAAGAGTCGTATGTTGCGAACAACTTCGATGCGGCAGACAGACCCCGTCCAAGTTGTAATACTCGCGCAAAGACGCTGGGGGTATAATTACTTTGATCGCTTTGATGCGCCCTCCGGTAAATTATGGCAGCTTGGCAACACCGGCGCTCCGAGGACGACATCTTACGTCCGGCGCATGACAGCAAACGTCGAGTGCACCGTCGACGTCAATATAACTGGCTCATAGCATCAATAAATAGCAAGTACGCGACGCAACGGCCAGCTACCACTGGGTGGCAAAGGAGATAGTACACTACGAAACGCGCAAGAAACGGTAGTAGACCCCCACAAAAAGGGTGGGCATTTACAACTATGCTCCTGCTATCAAAGGGTAAGAAAGTAAGATAAAAAGAAGGGAAAACGAGGCTCAGAGCTAGGCGAGCGTGGCAACGAAGGGGAGGAAGAGGGGATCAGTGATCGGTGGAAGAGAGAACAGCGATCCCAGATCGGCGTGTAAGATGCCGGGTGGGCAGGCGTTTGTGTGAAAGGAGAGGAAGGGGAAGACAGAGTGCAAGAGGAGGGGGATATAAGGAGTCGAACATCGACAGCAAGAGAATAATGCGTTGCCAACAAGCAGACTGTGTTTGTGATACAAGTGTCAGTCGCGGACAGCGTGGAATGGAGAGCAGTCACAAGGACGCGGAGAGGGGCGTGATGCGGAGAACGATGGGGGGAATTTATCAGCTGTTCAGTGATGGGAGGAGGGCAGAACGGGTGGTGGAGCGGGAGTCTTTGGGAATTGCGAGATATCGTCGTCCATGCCGGACAAAACAGACGAGTAGCGGGAGTCGATGGTTGGTTGCATGGATACAACCCGCAGACGCTCTTCCACTTCTTCCTGAGTCAAGTCCAAGGCTGCGATGAGTGATTTCATGGCATGTTCGGAGGAGACGGGGTTGCTGCCAGAGCTCAGCGACGAGTCGGTGTGCGTGTGGAATGAACGAGTGAAGGGCGGGAGTTGCCTCGCAGTTTCAGGGCTACCAGGTAAATCCGCGAAGGGATCTATCTCGCTGCCTTGGCTCATAATCCGTTGCCGACTTGGACTACGTCTGCTCTTGCTAGCATTGCGACTGTGTCCACGGCTACTGCTTCGACTCCTGCGACTCGTCGACCGATAGACGTCGCCAGCACTGAAGAAGGGGTTCGAGCCGCTCTTACGGCGCTCCACTGAAACATCCGTGAACGGATTCTCCGGGGCTGCGTCCGAGCCAGAGACGGCCGTGGATGTCTCCTCCAGAGTCAAAACTTCGGCGGACTCCCACTTGTGTATATGCGCGATAGCAGGCGGCGTCATCTTCGCAACACCCGTCGGGGACATCGTGCCAGACTCGATACGTACAGAGCGCAGAGACAAGAACGAGTCGTCGCCGACAGTCTCGCCGTCCCACGAGACACCACTCTCCTGCCGCTGGGCAAATGGCCGTTCGGGCTGAGCGAGCTGTTGAGCGAGGTCGGGGTGGTACTTGGTCATGGACGGCATGTCGAAGCCATGTTCCTCCAGAGCCTTGGCAGTACGCGTCGTGCGCATGCTCATCGTCCGTTTCTTGAACATCGAGAAATTCTTCTCGTCGTCGTCCTCCGGCATCTCCTCTATCCTCCCACCGTGCCCATGTCCACCGTCATCCAGCTTGTTCCAGAGACCGCTCCGAGTCTTTTGTTGTTCCATCTCTCCGCGTGCGTTCCGGTTTTCTGACATGGGAGATCGAGGGATACCCCGATCGTTGTTGCGCTTGCTCGTGGACGAGTGGCGTGTCCACCAGATGAAGATGCAGATGAGAATAGCGAGACCGACGAACGCGCCGACGCACGCCGCTACGACTGCTCCAGTGGATAACGACGACGAGCCGTGTATAGCCTGAGTCGCGGCCTGGGAAGCGGTGGGCTCTGCGTCGGAAGTCGGAGCGGCGGTGTCGCTGGTGGTGAGCGTGAAACCTGCGGCGAGAGTGGGTATGGCTTCCGTAGGTATCTGCTGCGTTGCTGCACCGGTACTGAGGATGAGATTGCCTGTTGTGACTGATGGGTTCAGTGCAGTGATAGTGGCAGCTCCTCCCAGACCATCTCCATCATCGGCGCCGACGACGAGTGTTGTACCTGGAGTTTGACGTTTGAAATGTCTGTTGAAGTGGGGCATGTTACTGAACGAATGACGACTGTAAGAGCATAGACTCGAGTTGGGACTTGAACGACGTCGGGAGGTGAGGGCGAAGTGAGGGCCAGTTCCGGGGTGGAATGAGATGAGAAGCGGTCAACGGAGCTCGATGGGATTCTGCGGAAGGAAAGTCGAGATGATGAGTATTCCCAAGGTAACCCTCCAACGACGCGCTTTTGCCTTACCAAACGAAACCCAGGGCGAGCGAGAAAAGAGGAGAGAGAAGGTAAAGACAGTAAGGACCGGAGCTGGCCTGAGCAAGGCGTTGAGGGGAGGAGGAGGAGGAAGGCGGGAAAAGATGGGTGTGATGGTCCTGTCTCGCTGTGACGGCTTGTTGCCAACAGCTCTCAGCCGACCGCGCGACCAGCAGACGACAGGCAATATGCGACGCTGATGCGAGTTGCCATTTTCAGGGTCTAGCGCATCACGCCTCCTTGATCGCGCCTTTCACCTGGCTGCATATGGAAGGTTGTGTAGTACGTGTAGAGGCGACGGAAAATAATTCGTGCAACATGATGAGGTCTGGGGTAGACATATATACACTACGCGTGCATTGGTGACTGCTGTGTTATTATAATGGACTCACTCATGATTCAGAAGATTCTCCTACGGCACAGCTGCTGCAGGGCCCAGTGGTGGCCACCGGTGCAGAGCAGCGCCACCCGCCACCCCCGAGAACAGGTACAATAAAACAACATGTGTGGCTTAATAGACAGGAAAGATCAATTCAATGGTCTACTTCCTCCTAGCGATTGCGTGTCCTCCGGGATAGATGATGAATAGTGCCGGTGACGGAGCTGCTAAGCTTGAAGGCTTGGACGGTGACCGGTAGATGCATGACGCACAAGACTGCATGCCGAAGATGGAGAAGCAATACAGCCTAAATTAAGAGACGCTGTTAAGCAAGTAACATCTTGCGCAGTTCCGTGGATGAACCTTGCACGAAAATTTGTCGGCGATGTCAGTCATTGCACGATCGCCGGACGGACGCCCACTCATAGTGAAAGAAAAAGCTCGCAGCAATCTAGAAAGCTCCTTTTAGCTAGAGAATGTACTGGAGATGCGTATGACCTCACCACGCATTGAACACGAGGGACAGAGATTGCCTTCTTTCTGAGTATTTAGTTGATCCACGTTCACATGAAGGAGGCCCGTGCCTGAGGGTTACGACACTGCATTACCGTCGAGTAGATAACTTGACGGGCATCTGCGGATCTTCGTAAGCACAGTTCGATGTATGATGACCAAAAGCCCACAGACGTCAACAACAACGCACGCAAACATTTTCGCCCTTCGCAGAGCCTCATTGTGAGATCGAACCACAAAGGCGATGCAGCAGTCCAACACACCAACACACAACACAACGTCGCAACTGGTTGCTTAGGACCTAGAAGTTGTTGGTCCAGATGTACACCGCGGCACGGGCAATCTGGCGCCACAAGGACGGTGATCGACCAAGTAGATGGTTGGGTCGGTCGCAAGATTCCTCCGACCCCGTATTAGAGGCTAGTTTTATATAAGCGATGATTCGTGCGAGCAATATATAAAACCAACGATACCAGCCTCCTGAAACTCGCATTCGCGTCGTTTTCCCTTTGGTTTTTTCTACTACCATGTCTTGCTGGATTTCTACCGTGCACGATGGCTGGATCGACTGACTGCGACAAACGACACGTGGGCTAGGATGAAAGCCGCCTCCGCCCGAAAGGGCAGTTTGAGGCGGACTGGTGGACTCATGAAGACAGTCCTGGATCGTCATAGCAAGCAACGTTGACATTGAAATCCACAATCCGGGAACCTGTTCGGATCTCTACATGCATGGAGATGAGTCTAATCCTTCACAGCCCTCGAGCGTTGTACTGGTACACATACCACATGGGCATATGGCTGCTTGAGACATGGCTATGCGGTGAGCACTACAGCTATATCACTTTGACTTCACTCTAGACAGCAGCACGGACGGTGGGCTTCCGGATGTGTGGTAGAACCGCCAAAAGAGGCAGTGCCGATGACTGTCGGTGGAAGGGTTTGTATGGAGCGCTAATGATTATCTTGACTAGACGCCCATAAGCAGTGGCATCGCCCTCTCGATCGTGTTTGTGGTATGTGTTCGTTCACAATCAACGGCTTGGTCAGATAACTGGCTCTTCGCTGTGCTTTGCCTGCTGCTCGCCGTTGTCGGTGAGTCCAGGGACAAGCTGACCCGCTCGACGGTGCCTTTCCCGTGCGCAAGAGAAGCGAGCACATCACAATCAGGGCGTCGGAGAAGAGCGTCGCGCCTGGCCCACCACGAGGTATCTACTTTTGTGTACGTGATCCAGCACTGCTTTCCGGCGAAAACGCTCGCAAAAGGCAGCCTCCCTCGTGCGGTCGTAAAATATTGGCATTATCCCAGGAACGAGTAAGCAATTATCACTACTCGCACATTCCGGGTGCGTGTCTGCGCTGGCACTATCTTTGCTCTTTCCCTCCATCCCGACACAGCTTCAGCAGACCCACACAGCCGCGTACACACACCTCCATCCATCTGTCCAGGAGAGTCATACTTGTTCGTTGCGGCAGTACGTCTACAGGTGCGTCTATCACCCACAGAACATTCTTGGGCGTCCCGTGAGCTTATATGGGATGTCGCTTTGCTCGCTTGAATTGGCTCCAGCATGTCCACTCCTCACTACCAGATGGGCACCAACTGGGACGAACAGCGTGTGGCTCCTCAGCTCGAGCAAGAGTTCGACTTCGACTCTAACATGTACACCGGCATCCAACACAGCGCAGTCCCCCAGCATGGCCTCGGGGGACGCCAACAGCAAAGTGGATCGCAATCGATGCACGGCCAGCCCTTTAACGGCTTCGACTCGTCGTATCAGCAGAATTTACCGCACCAATTCAGCTTCAGCATCCAGCAGCCACTCGGCCAAGGCCAGCAGAATGCCAGCAGCTCCCCGAACGGGTTCTTCCAGTCTGTCCCAGGTCCATCGGGCTCCCAGCAGCAGAGCCAGCCGCCACAACAGTTCAGCCATCATCAGAGTCTGTACCCCGGACGCTCTCCTGTCGTCGGTGGGCAGTTGAACAACTTCCAAGACCCGTCTACCTATCCACAATATTCACACGGTGTAAACGGCTCACCTGGGTACGGCACCTCTCCACAACATTTCCCCCAAACCATCTCTCCCGACCTCGGCATACCCGGGCAGAATGCGTTGCATCGACCTGTGCCTACGATGTTCGACGGGCAGTCAGAAATGTACCCGGGACCAGGTATCAAGCGTGCGAGGACCATGGATGATGGCTATGATTTCGACGCGGAGGATGCATCAGATAGGGAAATGGGCCCTGCGCCTGATGCGGTCAAGCCCAAAGCGTACGTATCGCACCCTTTTGCGGCGATGGAGCACAGTGCTAATAATATCGGTGTATTTGTAGTGGCGCGTGTGAAAGATGTAAAGGCTTGAAGGTTTGTGTCATCCAGAACAAAGTCCGGAATTTTAGATGAGCTGAGATGGGGCGTCTTTGTAGGTTCGATGTGAGTTCAAGCCTGGCCACGACGTTTGTAAACGTTGCAGCAACGGAAACCATGAGTGCAAAATCCCCGGTCGTAAGAAACGTCGGGCTCCTCCGTACGCATCCTCAACCTCTAAAAATCCGCATATAGTCACTTACATTTTCAACTACCCATCAGTAAACGCGAGCACCTCCTCTCCCAGATCCGCGAACAAACAGAAAAGATCGAGAAGCTCATGGCCGATCTCGAAGCCGCCAACCGCAAAGTCGAAGCAGCACGCGCCACCGCCGTCGCCGACGCACCCTCTCCCAGCCAATCCACCGAATCCTACTCGCTCATCTCCTCCGGGCTCGCCTCACCTGACGTCGGGCAACCATCCGACGGCGGGGCCCAGACGAGATCAGACGCAGATGTGTTAGACTGGATCGCCAAGGCGCGCGAGTCGATCGAGGCGTTTGGTGGGTATATCAGCATGGGTGGGCCAGGCGCCACGCGGGAGATGCTCGCGGCGGAGGACGACGGAAGCGATCATGGGCTGCCTCTTGATGGTACCGATGACGCTGGGTTCGAGATCGATGTTGTCGATGAGGAGGACGATCTTGAGGGCGGTGCTGGTGTGAGCGGAGACGAAGGGTCCGTGAGCACTAACAGACGTGCGGGTTCGGAGGCACCGACGAGGAAGGAGCGGTTGGCGACGATTCCGAATGTGGCGGCGCCGTTGGGCTTGTTGGCGGATTTGTCGCTGGGTACGAAGGCCGTGAGGAGGAAGACGTCGAGCAGCAGTATGGGTGGGGACGACGATGGGAATGAGAATCTTGGGTTGGCGAATATGGACTACTTCAGAGCCAGTGAGTGCTTTCTTTTTCGGCGTGCTCCGTGCTTTGTATCTGAATCGTGGTAGGCACAGCCATCGAACGTCCGCTCGTGCAGGATCATCAGCCGCCCCATATTCTGCGTTCTGGGCTTATCAGTGTCGCTGAAGTTGAGAAGCTATTCGACATGTACGCATTCTTTACAAAAGTTGACCAAGCCCTTACTGACCGATGCATTGCCTATAGCTACTGGAACTACATGAACGTCTCAGTGAGCTTACTCGACCCTGCGCTGTACTCAGCGCAACAGACCTACTGGCGCAGTCCCTTCCTCTTCACCGTCAGTGAGTACACACCTCACCTTCCCATATGTCACCACACAGTTAACGGCATGTAGTCTGTGGCATTGCTTCCAGGTTCTACGCAGAACGCCCAGAACTCTACCAGCGGGCGATGGAATACGCTCGTCTCGCCGCCGGCACTGCACTCATCGGCGGACAGAAGAGCGTGGAATCTGTGCATGGATACATCCTTCTTGCTCTCTATCCGGTTCCTGCGAAGAAGTGGGAAGACGACAGAGGGTGGATCTACCTTGGTGTTGCCATTCGGTCAGTGCCTCTTTTCCTTCCCACGTGCCGCCTGCATACTAACATCTGCTTCATCCAGTATCGCCACGGACCTGAATCTCCACTACCCCAACACCGCAAAGCCGAAAGACGAGAGGCACGCCCGCGAGATGCTCAACCGCACTCGCGCGTGGTTGAACTGCTTCAACCTCGACCGCTCTACCGGCTCCCAGTACGGTAAAGCTCCAATTATCAGCAACACGGACTACGTTGCCAGCCATTCGCACGAGTGGTGGAACAGCTCTCCGTATAACATGAAAGGGTTCGACATCCAGCTGTCCGCATACAATGCGGAGTTGAAGTTGGTGGGTCAGTTTAGGGCGAAGATCCACAGCGATCCGAATAGCCCGACTGGGTTCAACAAGGTTTGTACCTTCCTACGAAGTCGGCGTGCAATACTTGGCTGTATGCTAACCTGATTTTACGATGTAGAACCTCGACCTCGCGGCACTCGCAGCTGAGACAGACGATCAACTCGCCCGTCTGTGGGAACATTGGCTCGGACTATTGCAAGAGCACACAGAACCGAACGATATGCAAAGTAACTTCCGTAATCGGTTGCTTCGTCTTGCGTATAGCTACGCCCGCATGAGTGTGCTGTCGTTCGGGTTCCAGTATGCGTTTGGCAAGACCTCGGTTGGGCAGGATGTTACGCTTCTTTGGCGCGTGAGTGCTTTCTTCTTCTATGTAAGCAGGATGCATGCTGATTGTATATCACAGTGTATGCGCGCTGCGTTCGACGTTACGTATGCTATTCTTGATAACTCTACACCTCCTGACCCTCGTAAGTTCTACGTTTCATATACTGATGTTAGTGTGTCTAACTTGGGTAAATCGTTGGCAGGGATATATCTTCGTCACGGACCTGAGGCTCAGGCTGTATTCGCCACTTTTGCGTGTGCATTCCTGCTGAAGGTACGTACCTCGTTACATAGTTCAGCTCCATGGGTTAGAACTAATGCTGCGTCTAGTTACTACAACCTCGCTACGCATCGTACGTGTCGAAGGAGAATAGAGTGGAGATTCGTGACAAGGTCCAGAAAGTCGCAGACCTCTTCGGCTCTCCCGAAGTCGCCATCGACGACCGCCACGGCCCCAAGCTCTACTCCTCCTTCCTCAAAAACCTCCTCGCCGCACCTTTCGCACAAGTGGAACGGCCCGCACCTGTGCAAAAACGCTCAGCAGTAAAGTCAAAGTCGGTTTCGCCAACCAGTCAAAAGACGGAGCTCCTAGAAGACACCAAGATGGGCATCTCGTCAGTCCCAGTAACGCCTGCTGCCCCGCGGCCATCGATGTCTCCTGCGACGACGAATCTGCAGTCTATTCCAGGACCAGTCCACGCGGATTCCCCGGAGGTTGTTGCTGGTCTTGGTATGGAGATGAATGTGAATGTTCCGGATTTCTTCGCTCCACCGCTACCTTTCGACTCGGAGCTCCTCGATTCGATGGTGGGTACCGAGATGTGGCAAGACATGGCAGTTCCTGGTATGTGTCGCTGTTCCAACCCCATGCCCATGTCACTAACAGTGTGTTTGTACAGGTTTCGGATGGATGGGCTCGTATCAACAAACCGGTACCCAGTCACAGACATAGACTCGTTCACGTATACACATCAACCCTTAGACTTTTTTTATGTTTTCTCGTCTCCTTTCTGGTGGGTTCTCTCGTATAATGGGATCTAAAATGTGTATACGTTCCGACATGTAAAATGGATATAAAGTAGCATCAAGTCATGTATCTCTAGCGGTATTCGTGGATCGGTAGTACTCGTTACAGTCGTCTAAATCAATTCTCTATCACCTTCCTCAAAGCCCTGCTCACAGTGTCTGGGCCTTCAGCGCAGCCTTATTGATGTCGTCCAGAGAGATGTTGCTACGCTCGCACATGCCGCGGAAGATTCCATTCTGGATGTAGAGGTTCTCGGGTGTGTCGAATTCCTACGAAGGCATGTGAGTGAATGGCTCTGCGAGCAAAAACAAGGTGAACCTACTGCGATGCTTCCTGCGTCTAGAACAAGGATGCGATCGTAGGAGATAATGGTACGGAGACGATCTGTACTCTCACTTAGTACTTTTACGGGCTGTAAGAGGACATATACGTACGAGCTATACACAATAGAGTTTTGTCTCGGAATTGAGTTTGTATCGTATGCTGAATCTTGGAGTCTGTCTCAAGATCCACAGAAGCTCTGTATAGAGAGTAAATATATGGCGAAAGGCAAGCAGCGTTGATGTACTCACGTAGCCTCATCGAGCACTAGACATCAAAATGTCAGCAACCGAAATCCGCCGTCAAATTTGCTTGCAACTCACCGACAACCTTGCTGTCTTTGACGAGAGCCCTGGCTAAACTGAGCAAACTTCGCTCTCCAACGCTGAGGTTGGCACCATCAGATTCGACAGTACTGTCCAGTGTGTAACGACTCTTGTTCTGGTCTTTGAGACCGTCCTTCTCCGAGTCATCATCCGTTATAGGGTCGACAAGGTAGGAACGTCGGAGAGCGTCCCATAATTGAGCGTCATCGTACATTGAGAAGGGATCCAAGTTGCTGCGTATGGTGCCTGGGACGAGAGTCAGAGGTGTTGTGAAGCCATATCGCACTTAACATACCACTGAAGAGCAGAGGCTGAATGGAAAGCTGCGTTAGAGCCGGAGTGATACGAGAAAGGTTTCACAAGTGCTTACATCCTGAGGGATAATAGCAATCTTCTTCCTTAGGTCTCGCAGCCCAATCTTGGAGATATCCACACTGATGGCTGGTCAGAACCAGAGTGATTTCGGGGTAAGATAGAGCGTACCCATCTACCGTAATAGTCCCGGACGTAAGTTCTACAATTCGGAACAGAGCCAACATCAGTGAGCTCTTTCCCGCGCCGGTCCTGGTTCAAATGAGCAAGGTGCGACAAAGACATCGCTGATCAAAGCTTACCGGCCCACAACACCGATCTTCTCCCCTCCGCGTATGCTGAGAGATAAGCCCTTCAGCACGAGGGGAAGTCCTGGCCGATACCTCATGGCAATCTCGTTGAACTCAATTGCTCCGTGCTCAGGCCATTCCGGAGGCGGCTGTGTATCTTTGATTTCATGGGGTGCCTCTTGAGCAATGTTGCCTCCATGACTGTAATGGGTCACCGTCTCGACCGAAGCCATATAGTTCTCAACTTCGGCAGACTGAGTAGTAGATGGTTGTTAATCCAGTGGCTATATGATATAGGATGTCGTCTCACCTGCCGGGTCAACATACTACAGATCTGTGTAAGACTCGCTAGTGAGGGCAAACACAAGAAGTGATTAGACAACTACGAGCTGAAGGGAAGCAAATTGAACATACTTGTGTAAGTCAAAACGAGACCGATCTGAGCTGGGTTGATTCCCGATACACCAACTACAGCAAGGATACCAACCTGGGTACACTCACGTTATTTGACACCAACAGTTTCATATTTTACTTGTACTCACGACAAAGGTCATCATTCCTCCAAGGAAATCCAGACGGATGGCAAGCCATCTGAGGATGATAACGTCAGCGAGCGCATTTAACGGGAGCGCAGATAACAGGTAGCTACCTTTGGTTGGTTACCGTTAGGAAGGCCGCCCGGTCCTCGAGATCGGTGTAGTACATGTTATTCTGAAGGAAACGATCGACTACACCATAACTCCGAATAGTCGGAAGACCAGACAACGACTCAGCAAAGTGAGCATATAGGAAAGAACGCAGCATGGAATCTAAAATATTATGAGTGGCTGGGGCATGCACGAGTGACACAATACGCACCGATACGCTTCATCTCACGAGCACTGGATCTGTAAAAGGCGGATAGATATTGATAACCGAACGCTATGAAGACGGCCGCGATGACTAGAATGTACAACAGCTCAATAGAGTGAAAGCACGAGGAGAGCTGGAGACGTACGGAAATAATGCTCGAGAACAGTGACGATAACGACCGCTCCGATCACATTGGCGATAGTCAGGGCAACTGCAGCAGAGTTAGATACAGAAGTGGTCCGCAAAAGCAGAGAAGACTTACGCATTCGCATTGACACTGCGTCACCATTCATTGGTGAGTTAGGCACATATGGCTAGAGCTCGAATTATACTTACGTGGAAGTTGATTGTCGATATCTGCAAATGATCTTGGTTTAGTTTTGTCAAGATGTCACTGGGAGAAGTTACCACGTACTGTCTATATCCTTTCCAAACACACTAAGAATACGCCCAGCAGGCTACGGGAAACATACTACATCAGATCGAGTACAGACAAGTAAAGCTTAACACGCACCGTTGTATCAAAGAAGGACATAGGAGCATAGAAAATGTTGTGTATCGATACATTGTGTAAGTTCTTTGAGACGAAGTAGGCCATCTCGTCCATCGATACTCCACTGCAGATAGGATGTGGTCAAACTCAGCGAAACGAGCGCGAGTGAAAGACTTACACAAGCAACGTGAAGATAGCCTGTGACACACCCATGCATGCGTAGAGAACCTGATAAAACCAGTTAGGCCGATTGAACGTACTGTAGTGGAGTAGTCAGAATAGCAACCTCGACGAAAGTAAACACAACCTACTTGGCCTGCCACCATACCAGAGTATAGGAGTTCATGATTGAACTACCTTGCATGAGAAACAGAAAGACGACCACGAAAGGTACAGTCAAAGAAGCTCTTCCGGCACCAAAATAGGCTCCATAGACTAGACATATAATTTTCAGTTCAACAGTCTTGAAGAGAGTCAGGGAAAAGATTACCGTTCCAGCCAACGGATCCCGTAGTTCGCTTCTCAGAGACCATGAGTCGACCCTCCAGTTTCCCACTGCCGGCACCCAATCGTTTCCGTTTGGACTCAGACTTCGACTTCGCGTCTTCAATCGTCGCTTGCACGGGGGGTTTCTGTTCCATGGCTTCCTCCTCTGCTTCCGCCTCTTCCTCATGCTTCTCCTCACCGCCGAACTCTTTCATCAACTTGGCGAAAGTTTCGTTGTTCTCAACGAGATCATCGTACTTTCCTTGAGCAGCGATTCTACCGTTTTCAACAGTGTAAACATAGTCGCACTGAGACAGGAAGTGTAGTGCGTGGGTGACGAGAATGACTGTCTTTCCGCGGTTGCGCAAGGCGCCAAGAATGGCGTCCGAGAAGAGTGCTCGTCCGACATGGGCATCCACTGTTCATAAAGGGAATTAGTGAACGGATCGTCTACTAAGATTACGAAGATACACGCAAGAACTTACCAGCAGACAAGGGATCATCGAACAGGACGACGTCGGCATCATGATAGAGGGCACGGGCAATGTTCACCTACACTGAGGTCAACATAGACGAGAAGCTCTAGGATCACGGATACGTACGCGCTGCTTCTGTCCACCACTGAGGTTGATTCCCTTCTCTCCAATCTGACACATGGTTAGCTATAGCCTTTATCTCCGATTACACGAATGCGTGATTCTTACCTCCGTGAGATCTCCGTCCGCGAGTACTTGGAGATCGGTAACAAGCGATGCATCCTCGACCGCTTTCCAGTACTGGCATTCCGGAATGAGTTATCTGGAGAATGATATCTGATGTAACACTCACCCTTTCCTCATCGAATGGCTGGCCGAATAGGATGTTCTCCCTCTACAGCGAAGGCGTCAGCAAGACAGCCTCTCATTTCCAAAAAGCACCTTACTAGTGTAGCGTTCTGAATCCAGGCTGTTTGCGAACAATACGCCACACGGCCACCGAAAGAGACATGTCCGTGTACCTTGCGCATCTCACCAATGAGGCCCATCAACAGACTCGACTATCGGATGCATACGCATATGAGCATCCACAATATGCTGGATGGTCAAGCACATACCTTTCCGCTGCCAACGGCTCCGACAATAGCTACGAGCGAGCCTCGCGGTACCAGCATGTCGACATTCCTCACCTGGAACGGCGGACCTTCCGCTTTCGGCGTAGCCGCACCATCCTTTGCAGCGGGCTCCTTGTCTTTGCCTTTCTTACTCTTCGCGCGAGCTTCCTTGGCCTCTTTGGCTGACAGTGTCTCCTCCCACTCGAATGTCGCGTCTCGAACTTCGAGAGCAAGCTTCTGAGACGGGTCGATGGTGAAGGATTCTCCCTCTGCAAGAGGTGCTTGGAAGACTTTGATGAGACTGCAAAGACCAGGCAAGGTTATCCACGGTACGAGTTACAAGTAGAAGCGACATACCGACTAAGAGCGTTCTGAGCGTCTGTGGTGGCCGAAAGGGCACGAGGCAGGAACATTAGTGGCTGTCTCAGAAGCTACCGAGAAACTAGGTTAGCAAACTGCGTGTCCATAACAGCATGAGGCATACACACTTGGAATAAGGAGAACGACGAGAAGATGACGGCGACGTTGAAGTCGCTGTTGGTTGATGTGTACGTTACAAACGCCAACGTTGCAGCAAGCACTGGGATTGAGAACGCGAAGGCAAGACTGTATAAAGCATATTGGTATCTCTCTACACGTGACAATAGCGTAGAATACTCACTTTGCTGAACGAGCAAACTGAATCGAGCGGATGCCTTTCATCTCGTGCTTGCGTGTCTCGAAGATACCTGCTTAATGGGTCAGAAGACAAGTGATATCGAAGTGAAAAGCCCTACTGACGTTGAAGGAATGGTACCTCGTACGAGAAGTACTTGACCACACGCATAGCTCCCAATACTTCCAAGATGATCTTAGCTCTCTGATCAGTCCAACGATTCGCCTCCTTCCTGATTCTCAGCTGAATGCTCATGAGACGTTCTTGCAGAGGAATTAGAACAAGGAACAGAGCAAATCCGGCTAATGCAGATGGCCCAAGCTTGGAGATTGTTACTTCAGCTACGTTTTATACTGCCAGAAATGGAATGTTATGCGTACCTGCACCAGGAGAATGATAAGACAGATAATGACCTGAATCGGTGCGGTCCATGCTATGATACTGGTCACGACCGAGAACCGCGGGATCAAGAGATGAACTTACTGGCATGCTACGTTAACGCACACAAGTCTATCAGAACGTGTGCGGCGCAGTAGAAATCAAACAGACTCACAAACCACTGTGCACAGGCATCGACACGACTAACGTCCGTCGATATATGATTGACCAATGCCGAATTCGGGAAGTTTGTTCTCGCTTTGCCTGTCATGTAGATGCCTCGCTTGTATATGGAGGAGATAAGGGCAGCACGGGCCAGTAAACCTGTCGTCATAGATCGCCAGAAGAACTGATGTGTGCAAACACTAGCCATGACCGTGACGCAGAAGAGCCCGATGGCCATACCGATACCCCGTCCTATATTCGGAAGGGGCTCGCCTGCTTCCTTGGCGGCAAAGTGTTCTTTCCCAAAGTTGATAATAGCCTATAAGGGGAACATGAGTTTCTGCTTAATCCAATAGATACTAGACGAACCTTGACCAGGATAGGTCCCATTAACTGAGATGTATCGCCTAGGACCTTGAACAACCCGCCAAGCCAGAAAGACAAACCAAGAGTATCGTTGAGAGCCCACGCGAGACTAGCTTCCTTCCGGCCGTCGTGTTCCAGCCATTGCCTCTCAAGAGCAGCACGCTTCTCGCTATACCCAGAGCCACGATTCCTCAAAGCTTGGAAAGTCCACTTCGCACGCTTCAACACGGGTGGCCGAATCTCTCCCTTCTCAAGTCGTACGTTCCACTCCTGTGCCTCTTTTACTCTTCGTGCCCATGCTTCGTCCAACCTATCACCAAGAGGGCCACACTCCCGCGAGCTATCTAGTTTCCAAAGGTCTGTGGCTTGGAGCGTTCGTTGGTAGCCGAGCGTCTATAGCCAGCGATTATTACCTCAGTACAGAGATTCAGCACGGGATGGAACTGCCCAACGTACCATTATGGGAGTGATCCAAGTATACGACAACATAGAAAATATGGACGCCGTTGCAAGTGGGATGACCTGAAAGTATAATTATTAACTTGGATAGCACACGACATGAAAAGAGCTTCCTACCGATGCATCGTCAAGTGATTCGGGTGGCGGAGGTGGAGGATCCTTTGGCAACCTACGGTCAAATGCCTCAGACGATGGTACAGATTGCTTGTAGAGAGCTCAGAGTACTGACCATAATTGCCACCAATTCTTACGATACCGTAGATGTTCTTCTCCAGTATCGAAATGGATTTTCCGGCTTTGTGGTTCCACGCGAGTATCCGCCTCCTTGATGGACACGGATTCCGCGTCCCCTTTCTCTACGTCTTTCTGGCTCATACTGCGTACTCGACTCAGTAGCAAAGGGCGGGGAAGGCACAAGAAAGGCGGGGAAAGCCACCGCCATGGTCCACTGCTTAAAAAGTGGACATGAGCACACACCACTCACACTTTCGGCGCGGCCGTGTGACGGCATGCCATGCCATGGTTGTCCATAGATAGCATTCAGTTCGGCGCGCAAGTTCTTGCGAGACATGACTATGGTATTCCTCCGTAACATGCACAAGTTGCGGTTGGCTGTAGGAGAATGGTTGACAATGGAAAGATATACGTTGTTTACAGGGAAGCGGCCAAGAAGACTGGAGCTGGCGCATTCAGAGATCAGTTCGATTTTTGACGTGTAACTGAACTTCCAGCCACAGTGATCCCATCAATTACTCATTTGGCCACCAGGTTATCTGATAACTACGTGCCGGAAAAATGTCATAGTCGATGATAGTCTTGTGGCCCGCTGTAGTCGATGTCGTGCAACGCTGCCGCTGTACAGCATTAATACTGAATATTGAATCTTCGAGCAGTTCATGATACTTTGTATCGTCTCATTCGTTACTTATTACTCAACTGCGAGCGCATTGCTGCGCATCAAGCCTAGAACGCTATAGACCGTTGAATAACCCTATCATCAGTTGTCTGATTGGCCATAATTTTGCGGAGAGGCTTGCAATGTGTAGCTGACTCCCCTATTCAATTTCGCTGACGCTGGTATGCTGGACTATTACCACAGCAGATATTATAATTACATTCAACGGCACGTACAACCAGATGATCCCACTACAGACAGCAGAACATAAGTGTAGCCTTGAATTCGATGGAGGGGGCTGCTGTAGAAGCTCCAGAGCAGCGGCGCGCTTATTTTTACCGGTAGAATGTCGCTCTGATGATGCTCAGGCTGGTGAAGCCTGTTACTGACCACCACAATCGTTTCCATCCCGCGCTCTTCAATAGCACACAGCATGTTCAGCTCCTGCTGAAGGCACTGGATACGTCCATAGGCTGCTGCAACTATGTAGCGATTTGGCCCTGTACGAAAAGGATGTTTCGGGGACTCATTACGGTGAGCGTGTGGATTATCTATTTCTACCTTCACCTTCTTCAAGTGAATCACGACTGCAAAATGCAATGCGACAACTTATACCTCTGGATGCACTGCTCTCGACCAATTAATGCGCGTTAACACGAGTGCTGATCCAGCGTGTCTGTTACCGGTGGCCGCTATAACCCCTCCCCATGCACCTCCCGAGTCGGCGTAACAGAAAGCGAAGGACTTCGAACTTCGATCTAATTAAAGCATATCGTCACATGCCCCATGAATTCGGAATCAGTGAAAAAAGAGTTGTGGGTCTCTCACGAATCAATTCACGCCCGCGAGCTCTAATACGAATACGAAGAGCATCGACGCCTCATCGAAACGAGGATGGGCTGCACAGGAATCATGCGAGTAAACACCACTGAGGTGTTTTGGCCTACGCAGGTTAGCTATGAACTAGCGAAGTCAACGGGTGTCTACATGCTCGGACCTGGCAAAGTGCTTGGCCGAAGGCTTTTCCGCAGACGATCTGCGAAGCTATGCAAAGAATACGTGCTTTATCCTTTCCGGCACCGAGCTGTATGTTATAACGCACAAGAGCATCGCACTCCATAGTGGCGACTTGGCGATATGGAAGATGGAGGAGTACGAGCGCAACGATAGAAACAGCGGTAATATCGAGCGAACGAATGACGATGGCTTCAATATTACCTGTGCTAGCTATAGCCGCTTGGCAAGATTTCGAACTCGATTAAGTTATACTCAACGGAAGGGTAAGCTGCGCTTGGCTACCAATGCTGCCCTGATTTCAGTTGCAGCTTCTTCACAGCATCGGTGACGGATGATTTCTGGCGAAATGGCAGCTTCTTCGAGCTTCTATCCATTGACAGCAGGGCACACGTCCCTTTGCGCCAAGCCGTAAACTGCATCCGCAATGCCTTCCCCGTCCGTTTCTTGGCGTATCACCCTGCGCCCGCGTCTTGTTTGACGTTTTCAGGTAGTGGGTGCTGTGGGTCCACCTCTTGCCTAACTCGGGGTATTCTATAGGAATACGCTACCAGCTCACCTCCAGCGGCCATTGGTACTG
Source organism: Irpex sp. M6601 (assembly GCA_037039805.1). Classification (NCBI taxonomy): domain Eukaryota; kingdom Fungi; phylum Basidiomycota; class Agaricomycetes; order Polyporales; family Irpicaceae; genus Irpex; species Irpex sp. M6601. The sequence goes on along the minus strand of JAXQGN010000112.1, from coordinate 33,128 downwards.
AACACCTACTCTTCTACAGTGTGCATGCTTCACACAGAGAGTCGAGCACAGGTATAAAAGGTATCCTCATTCCTCAGTAAACAGCATCGGCATTCGACCGCTCTTCCTCTCATCCTCTTTGCGAACTCACCCTCCCTGCACTACTTCTCCTCCCGCAATCCCCAACGAGCTCTACGATGCCTAGCATGAAACTTACTTCTGCTCTTCTCGCTGCTGCTTGCCTTGCAGCTTCGTCCTTCGCGGCTCCCGCAGGAAGCGCCTCCAGCTCTGCTTCAGCTGCCACCCAGACCGCGCCATACGCCAGCGAGAACTCAAACCAGCAGTTGTGGAGCCCTGACCAGAATGTCGCCCCAGTGCCCATCCGTGGCACCCTTGGAGCGACTATCCTCGGTCCCCAGAACTTGGCCACTGATCTGCAGAATGCGGATCTGCTTGCCCCGCCATCGACCGACTCTGGCACCGTGTGAGTAACCTAATGCAGTGTACAGTATAAGAGACATTGAACTAATGGTCTCGATACAATGCAGTGGCAACGCCAAGTGGCCATTCAGTCTCAGTCACAACCGTCTCCAGACCGGTGGCTGGGCCAGGCAGCAGAATGGTATGCTCCTCGAGTCCCCCACACATGTCTTTGCTACTGACAATGCTTACAGTCAAGGTCATGCCAATCGCTACCGAGATGGCTGCCGTCAACATGCGTCTTGAAGCCGGCTCCCTTCGGTAAGTGATGAGTCTACAAAGCTTAGAACAATTTTGCTCACAGGACCAATAGTGAGCTTCACTGGCACAAGACCGCTGAGGTATATATCTCAGCATTATCATATGCGCAAAGCTAACTCTATGAAATCGACAGTGGGCATATGTCCTCAAGGGTAACATGAGCGTTTCCACCGTCAACCAGGCTGGCGAAAGCTACTATGACACTATCGTGAGGAAGCTTCACATACTTCGGGTTTACGATAGGTCTGACATCGTGATACAGGGGCCTGGTGATCTCTGGTACTTCCCTCCTGGTGTTCCCCACGTTCTACAAGCCACCAACGACCTCCCCGAGGGCTCTGAATTCCTTTTGGTACGTCTTGCATGATTCTCTCTTGTGTGCGCTACCCCTGATTTTGCTCTCTACCTCCAGGTCTTCGACGACGGTGATTTCAGCGAAGACTCGACCTTCTCGGTGGGCCACGATCGCCTTCCTCTACCGCGATTACAAACTAATGTTCGCCTTACAGCTGACCGACTGGCTCAACCACACTCCCAAGTCTGTCTTGGCCAAGAACTTCGGAGTCGACGAGTCTGCCTTCGATAGGATCCCCGGAAAGGAGCTGTATATCTTCCCCGCTGGTAAGAAGACATTTTCTGGGTATGCTTCTCAGTACTTATCGTGTGACTCTCAGATGTCCTTGGAGCGAGCTACAAGGCACCCGTTGGCGCCGCTGGAACTGCAAAGTCTCCCTACACTTACAAGGCCTCTCAAATCAAGGCAACACCGTTGGCTGGTGGTTCCGCCAAGATCATTGACTCCACTACCTTTAACGTCTCCAAGACGATTGCTGCCGCCGAAGTCACCGTTGAGCCTGGACACATTCGGTACGCTTCCTATGTTGCAATAATTATTGAGAGGCTCGTAAACTGACCCGACCACCGAACAGTGAGCTCCACTGGCACCCTGACTCCGATGAGTGGAGCTACTTCCTGTATGTTGTCAATGCACTACGAATGCATGAACGACGCTCACAATTCTTTTAGCGAGGGCAACGCTCGTGTCACTCTCTTCGCCTCCAGTGCCAATGCTAGGACGTTCAACTATCAGGCGAGTGTTTTGATTAATCATGTTGAACCTTAACGCTCATATTTCTGACTACAGGCCGGTGATGTTGGATATGTCCCCGCTTCTTACGGTCACTACGTCGAGAACACCGGAAACACTACGCTTCGCTTCCTTGAGGTCTTCAAGTCTGGTAAGTGCTCTCTACCCTCACGCCATTCTGCTTCCTAAACGGCCTGCCTCTAGACAAATTCGAGGATATCAGCTTGGGCCAGGTTCGTGATCCACCTTTCTGATAACCTTCAATGTAGAACTAACAAATCATTCAGTGGCTCGCCCTCTCTCCTCCCGAGCTCGTCAAGGATCACCTCCAACTTGACGACGCGACGATCGCTCACCTGAACACTACCAAGGGTACCGTTGTCTAAACGGTCCCACACTCTCCTATCCACCTGCCTTCCATGACCTGTCAAGAATATTACGACGCTCACGACCTAGAGTAACTTTTGGCGATAGATGTACAATTATAGACTTTCTTGAATACATTGTATTTTATGGTGAACAACTCTACGGAATATTGCCAAGTATAAGTTTGCGTGTAAGTTTCGCATTTTTTATTCTCATTGGAATCATGGTTTCGGTGGAGATGGTCTAGTATGGTCTCGAACGGCTAGTATTTGCGTGCTTCACAATTGACAGGATAACAAGGAGGCGAAGGGACCATGATGGAGTGGGTGGATGGGTGGGTCAAACTCGCCGCTGAACCTAACACAGGTAATGAGTAGCGTTCGGCAAAAAGATGTCAAACAGGCGTTAGAGCATACCTCCTGTATATCGTTTTCATGTTCCTGGGAAAACCTGTCCCTTTGCTCCGAAGAAAAATTAAATGGTGGTGTCGTGCGCTGAATATCTTGCATATGATCAAGCCCAGTTAACCCGCTCGGAGAGTCTATGATTTGATTGGCATTAACATCACATTGACTTTGGAGTTGACGGAGAATGTGACTGTTTAGTTTCGGGCTTCCTGGTTGATCGTTTATTCGACGTAGATTAAGCATGAGACGGCATGAGAGAATCGGAGTTAAGCTTTGGGTCTAATCGTTAGTGGTGCTCTGCAACTGCGACCCAAAAGAATAATACTCACACGTAGATGAAAGCGGTCAAATATTGGATTTTCTGAAAGCAATCGTTAGTATAAAACAAACTGAGATACGCGATTCAACCTACCCAGACCGAAAAGGTGATCATCTGGCATATGTTCATGACTAGGAGGATGCTGATGGAAGGAGGTTAGGTCAATACGGAACCCCGAGCATGATACTAACAAAAAATATGCGGAGCCTGAGAAAAAAGGATAGGTCAAGATTGGAAGGTACCAAGTTCACGGGATACACACCATCTTGTATGATAACAGTCGACAGGGGTACGGCTATCAACTTTCGCGCCTCAATCCATTCGGGAACCGTTTTGGTGAGAGTCGAGGCTAGGACTATCGCGTCTGCGGCAATGGCAGATAAACGACAGGTATAGACAACTAAGAGGATATCAAAAACCCGAGAGTCACCAAAACAAAAGCGAGAATATACATCTGCGAAAATCGTCGGAATGGGTGGTCACAAAGACATGTTAATACGTACTGAGCTTCCAGGGAGGGTCTAAGAGGGTCAATCATGCCACAAGGCGAAAGTGGCGGCCCTGTGATGGCTGGTTTGTATCGAACAAAAGTATACTAATGGGTGATAAGTTCGATGACACGGTCAAACTTGGAGCTCACCCACTTACCAAATTAATAACGAAGGGAATTAGATTCAGCAGTAATACTGCAGGTGCCAAAAGAGAGTGTTTCCACAATTGCAAGGCGTACACCCGGTATGCGGAAAAAACTATCAAAAGTTTGTGCAACGATGACAATGGGACGATGTGGAGAAGCTTACCAGCAAAGCATAAGATAATGCCCAGAATTATCCCTTCTATCAACCGGGTCATGGCGACACAAGTGGTTCTGATCAATGCACGTTCAGCATTCGAATGGCTGTCCTCTCGATCTGGACTCACGTCTGTAAACAATATTATCAGCTGAATATTAGCACTGGGCGCGAAATTACGCACTGGAGAGACTTTGCTGGACAAAAAGCCGATAATACCGTATAATATAGATAGATATCGATTTGCGAGGAAGAGTATCGATGCGGCACCAAAATTCTTGCCTCGAGGTCCGTAACACCACACCAGCCGCATTTCCTCGTCAAACGTGATAATACGATCATAGATTGCGACAGCTGAAATGTGGCGATTGAGTCTTCGTTTCGCTCTTCAAGTAGCTGGCTACGCACACAGCAATGCGACGTTGATAAAGTCATCAACCTGACTAGAGGAAAACAGGTTCAGTTCTACCAAAATTAAGACGATAGACGTTTCACCTACAAGGCTTTCACGATAGCAATATCTAATTCCGTGTAAGCTTTTGGGGAAGACGCCGACATGATGTACGCGCAGTGTGCCCGAGATGTCGTGGAGATGAGGCCTTGAGTAAGACCGTACTCCCTGTATTTATGCAAAGTTCCACTGGTAGCCTTAGCTGAAAATACTCTTTGCAGTGGCTATTCATGGCCTGGCGGATTGCTTGACGTTTTTGGCGGTGGATCGCCCACGTCATCCTGAGCGTTGTAACTTGAAATGCCCTGGAAATACAATCCCCGATCGCATTTCCCGAAACGCACCGTGACCTAAGTATGTACGGCATGAGTCTCCTGACATAGTAGAATACTTACAGTCGGCCACATGGGTACGAGCGCGTCCGTCGGTCCGAGTTCAGCGATATGGGCACCAACAAGCAGGCAAGCAAAGGTTTTTTTCGACACCAACAACGAATTTACTTGCGCTTTCAAGTTGGATGAGAACCCCCGTCTCAGGCTGAGTGGGCACCACGCACTTACCTCCTGCTGACCTATCGTACCGTTTGCCACTGCATGTGCTTGTTTTTCCACAGCCTGATCTTCACATCTGGGTTCTCCCACGCTGGCCACGCTGGCCTCACCGCATTCTGTCAATTGTGGGATATTGTCATGTTGCTCAAAAGTAGGATAGCTGTGTCTGTCACGTACCAAACAAACAAGGTAAAGTTTTTGAGTATGCTGCAGCTGCATCGTGTTGCGCCAACCCACTCGTAGACAATAAGCTGCTGCGTGATCTGTCAGATGCAGGAATGTTAACACGATTTGTTTCGGCCGTGTAATCTCCAGGGCGGTCAGCGAGACACATACCATCCAGTCATGTTACGCCGCAACGAGTTTCATGCCCTTGTTCATGTATAGCCCACAGTTTCGGGAAATTGACAAGGAGGGCACGCACCGATTCGAAACAAGCCCAAGTAGAGTGACGTGCGAGAGACGGTGAGCGAGTTGCATTCTTGAAGCCGTAATCCGTCAAAGAGTCGAAACACGAGCAGTTATACGTTGTTTATTGTGAACTATGTCACATGGACAATATGGAAACAAAGGTCGTAATCGATCAGTTGTGTCACTGTACATGTGCGTCAAACCCGCCGCTGGATCTAACACAAATGGTGAGTGACATTCGGCACCGAAGGGCGTCAGACACACCTCTTGTATCTCGTCTTTCTGCTCCCGGGAAAAACTGTCGCTCTGTCCCGAAGAACAGTCAGACGATCGTGTGGTACGTCGACCATCGAGCGTGAGGTTCGGAAGCTCTACATCCCGGAAAGAAGGAGTTTTGTTATGCGATATGCCGCTGCTGCTATCTGAGTCGCTCGGAGAGTCAATAATTTGGTTGAACGCGTCTAGGTTGAGGTTGTCGAAGTTAATGTTCATGGACGGCATGTCGTCGACGTCCTTTTCATCATCCAGTTGGTAGAGAATGTGGCTGTTTAGGCTTGGAGTTCCAGAGTGGTTGTTTACTTGACGGAGGTTGAGCATGAGACGGCATGAAAGAACCGGGGTTAAACTTGAGTGGGATTGTCAGCCTATGCTTCTGTAATTGAGACGAAGGAGAGTACTGACACGTAGATGAAGGTAGTCAGGTATTCGGTTTGCTGAAAAACCTCGTCAGTATCTAAGGCTAAGGACGGTGCGCGTGATTAGACATACCCAGACCGCAAATGTGATCATCTGGAATATGTTCATGACCAGGAGTATGCTGATAAAGATGGGTTAGGTTCGCATTATAGGACCTCTGAGGCGATGATACTAACAAGAAATACGCCGAGCCTGAAGAAGAAGGATCAAGTCAGGATCGGACGATGAGGATAGAAATTAAGGAACACATACCATCCTGTATGATAGCAGTCGACAACGGCACGGCTATCTTCAACTTCCGCGCCTCAATCCACGCAGGGACTGTTTTGGCGAGAGTTGAGAATAGGACTATTGCGTCCGCTGCAATGGCGGATAGACGACAGGCGCGGACAACTGGAGAAAAGTATCAAAGATCTGAGGGCAATCCAAGCAGTAAGGAGAACGTACATCTGAGAAGAGTCGTTAGTACGAAGTATCGCGAAGGTAGGAGAATACGTACTGTATTTCGAGGGAGGGGCTAAGCGGGTCAATCACAGCACAGGGCGAAAATGACGGTCCTATAGCAGCTGGTTTGTACCGGACAAAAGCATACTAAATGGACGATGAGTTCGCCTACGTGAACCAAAAGGCATTCTCCGTCTTACCAGGTTGATGCAGAAGGGAACCAGATTGAGCATGAATACGACAGTGGCCAATATAGCGCGGTTCCACACTTGCAAGGCGTGTACACGGTAAGCGGAAAATACTAGTCGGGGTCAATAAAAAGATGGTGATCCGACGTAGTTAAGCAAACTTACGAGCGAAGCATAAGACCAGGCCTAGGATGATGCTTTCTGTTAATCGAGTCACAGCGGCGCAAGTCGTTCTGGATAATACATATTCAGCACACGAACAAATTCCATCTTCAACCAAACCAAACTCACGTCTACCAATATCAATATCAGTATAACGTGACTGCCGAACGCAGACCATGAATATCACATACCAGAGGGACAGTACCAGCCACAAACCCGATAACACCATATAGGATGGCTAGGTACCGATTGGCGAGGAAGAGCATCGACGCTGCGACGACGTTCTTCCCGCGGGATCCGTAGCACCATATTAACCGCACTTCTTCGCCGAATGTGATGATGCTGTCGTAGATTACGACGGCTGGTGAAGGAAAGGAGAGGTTAATTTCGAGTGAGAGATTGGGTTGAGTGGGGACGTACACAGTAGTGCGACGTTGATGAAGTTCCCGACCTGACTACAACAAGATGAGTGCTACATACATTAGGAGAATTGAGTTGGTACGTACACGGCTTCGATGATGGCGATGTCGAGTGGTGTGTAGCCGTTTGAAGATGAAGTTGACATGATGGAGGTAAAGAATCGGATAGGAGGATGAGAACCCTAGGGGATCAAGACTCGACTCGCTGTATTTATGCAAGACATTAGATATAGCTCCTTCCAGCAGTGCTGGAAGGAGCTATAACAGTGGCTGTTCGAGCAATGTTCATTCTCTGACTGTAGATCTAACTCAGAGAATGATTTTCGAGTTGAACCTGCAGATGTCACTCGATGTGGAGACGGTCATATTCAACGCCCGAAGATGAGTACACAGCGCAGCGGTGAAGGATTTGCGGCTTCTTTGCATCGATGTCAGTTTGTGCATAGCTCGCGCCTCGTGTGCTGTTAACTCCGCTTCTCGAGCGAGTGCTGTGTTCAAGATCTCACACGGCCGAACATAAACGTTAACTGTCGCCCGACACTGTGAATCATGAAGTGAGCTACGATAACGAACTCTAACCGAAGGGGAACTTACAAGAATAGCACCGGGATTAATAGCAGGGAGGCTCACACCGCTTCAGTAAGGTCTCTGCTCGCCGACGTAGAGCGCCGAGTATATGATGAAGGGATAGACATACAGGCAGTCAAAGTTAGCGTAAAGTTAGAACACTGCCAATCTCCCATGGTTAGGAGCTTGTCTATGTCCGAGACACATGCATGTTGACGTGACATGGCGATCTTCAGTTATGATGCGCCTCGCGATTGACCCTGAACCTGCACAGGAGGGGGGAGTTTGCCGTATGACGAACTTCAAAGCGTAGCACAAGTCCAAAATGCGAAAACAAAGTGAGCACACAAACAATCAAATCAATGCATACCGCCCATCCCAAATCCCTCCTCGCCCATACTCGTATTACGCCTCAAACTCCGTCGTACATCCGGAGAACCCATACCCATAGGCCCCATCCCTCCTACTCCCATATTACCCCCAGACATCCCTCCCATACCCATATCTCCCATAGACATGCCCATACCGCCAATACTGCCCATACGCATCGGCGAAGGCATACCAGGCTCGCCATTCCCGTAGAACTGCCCGGGAGGTATCCGGGGCATGTTGTTGTAGTTCATGCCTTGTGGTGGGTAGGAGCCGGGGTGTCGGGGGGAGAATGGTACGGAGCCGGAGCTGGTGGACATGGTGCTTGGGTTGCGGCGCATTTGGGGGGAGGCGTCTGACATTATTTGGTCAGGAGGTGGCATTGAGGGGCGTTGTTCGGTCTTGTCTGGGTCGCCTGCTTCTTTCTCGTGCTCGCGCAGGGGAGTTGGATCATAGTACAAGTCGGAATATTCATCGACGTGGAACCTGGTTATGATTAAACCAGCTGTTGGCATGCGTGTTCATAGTACTCACTGTTGCGTGCCAATGTCCCATTGAGGACCACGGTCTGCCCGAGCCGTTAGCAACAAAGAGTTCCATTCAGAGGCGCTTTCCTACGTTGTGTCAGTACGCTGTAACTTGACATAACGTCGATAAAAGTAGACTCACGATTGCTTGGGCGAATATGCTGGAGGAGTCGTATGCCGTTTGACGGATATCTACCCTCTTCTTGTGCTTCTTTGCGAGAGCCTCAACGTGAGCAGTGAATGTTGGCCCGATTCGTTGGCCATTGTGTCGTGGTACCCTAACTTTGATGTCGCGAACCGGGCCCTTTGTTGGCGACATTGGTGGCGGTGGTACAGTAACCTGGTAGAGAGGGCGGGGCGCCCGTCGGTGGGCGGGATTTATCACGTGCGCTCTGCTGTCCAACCGCGGTCAGTTGACCGTGGGCGCGACGCGTTTACTGCACGTTTCTCACCCCCGACTCAGACACGGCGACCCCTCCTCCACTGCTGAGGCAGTTTCTGCTTATCTAGGCTCATTTATTGCATTTACATCTATTACTTGCTTACTTGTGCTGGCACTACCCCCTGATACCCCGGCGACGCGATGAACATAACCCGCAAAGCACCGACACCAATCCGCTCAGCACCGTCCTCGGCGCCATTGGAGGCTATGGTCACGAAGCAGCAAGCACACATTGACGAACTGGTGATGCGCAACCGTACGACTGAGCAGACGATCCAGAAACTCAAAGCTGAGATTGAAGCCGAGAAGCAACGACATGAGAGCAGCCTCCAGCAACTGAAACAACAGTTCGGACAGGAGAGGACGGAATGGAAGGAGGCGGCTGACTCGTTGCAGAATCTGTGGAGGGCTGCCTACCTACGAGCTGTACACGACTTGGCAAAGGAGCGGATGGAGATCGTGAAGTTGAGGGAGGAGTTACGACTGTCACGTCTGGCGAAGCTGCAGCGGGATTATCAGATTGGCATGTTTCAGGCGAAAGAATTGGAATTGGAGAATCATGTTGTGGACCTGCAGGATCAGCTCGCGAGTGCTCAGTGGACCTATGAACAGGAACATTCGAAGCGTACTGCACTGAAGGTACAGAACCAGGAGATTTTGGACGAGTTGGAGGAACTGCGGAGTGAGAGAGACCAGTTTGAGGTGAGTTCAAGCAAGTTCTCAGCCAACACGGAGTAGGTGGAACCAGAAGTATTTTCCTACAGAAATCTCTCGCTGGTCTACGTGCAGAGCACACGACACTCATCGCATCTTCCGGCACAAGTTCTGCATCGCTGGAGCGTGCGAACCTCCAAATCGAAGGCTTGAAGTCAAGTCAAGCCAAGCTACAGGACAAACACAACGAGCTAGAACGAACCAACGCCGACCTCCTACGCCAGCTGGAGAAATGGAGAAACTTGGACAAGCGAGAGAGCGAGGAAGGAGACGCCCTGCGGAAGCGGAAGATCGAGCTGGAGGTTGAGGTGAAGGAGTTGAAGGATGAAGTGGAGCAGCTTCGTGCGGTCACGCAGGAGCGAGATGAGAAGTATCAGAATCGGATTCAGAAATATAAGGATTCGTTGAAGGAGCATGGGGTACGCGGAAGTACTGCTTGTCCAGCTCACATGCTAATGTTGGATATTGCTAGGACGCTATCAAGGAGCGCGACGACGAGCTCGAGCAGAAGGAAGGCGAAATCGAGGAACTGAAGAAAAAGTTACTCGACGTCACTGACGAGATGAAGATTCTTGGTGCTCAGCTAGATGATGAGCGGACGAAGGCTCAACAGGTCAAGGTATTGACTCCTCTCTATCCATCCAGCGTCACCCGATACTCATATTTCTTCAACAGCGAACTGAGCAACCCACGCCCGCCAAACCCACCAATGACTCTCCCCTCCCAAACCCCAAACCGAAACCCAAACCCATAATCTCAACCAAGAAACCCAAAATCTCAGCACCCTCATCCTCCGACGTCGAGCAGCCCACGAAACCCCAACCCAAGAAGAAACCTCCTACCAAGGCAGTGGCAGTGGCACCGGAAGAAGACGAGGGAGACATCGTCGAAGTCGAGAAACCCAAGCCGAAGAAAACCACGGCAGAGACTAAACAGAGCAAGGCTGCTCCTCCTAAGAAGTCGAAGAAACAGCGACAAAGCGCAACTCCAGAGGTAGAGATCGTAGACCCCGAACCCGAACCGGGTCCGTCGTCCCGACCTGGGAAACGAAAGGCCTCCGTTATCGACGACGACGACGACGAGGCTGAGCCTGCGCGAAAGAAGAAACCATCAGCGGCTGACACAAGCAAACCCGCGCCGAAGCCCAAACCCAAACCCAAGCCCAAACCCAAGGGGAAGAACGACAAAAAGGCGAAGAAAGCGGTGGAGAGCGAGTCAGAAAGCGAGGCTGAGCCTGTGGTGCAGAAGAAGAAGAAACGGAAGATCAACATCGGGAATATATTCCCTTCGGCGCAGGCTTCGACTTTCGATTGGGGTGGGATGTCCCAGGTGCGTGTACCCCTCCATCTCTCGCTCTCTCGCTCTCCCTTTCCCTCTCCCTATCTCGCAGCCAGCTGAAGTTCTGATGTGACTCACTCATGTTGTTGTAGGGAGATGCGGGAGGTCTGAATATTCCGACTGAGCTGTCGCCTGTGAAGGAGTCTAAGGGTGGGGTGCCGGCGAAGACGCTTAGTAGGTTTGGGAGTGCTGCTGGGAGACGATAGGAGTGTTTGTGCGTTATATGATTGGTTTGGTTTATTGGGTACAGCGGTATGTTTATGTAGCTTTATCTTTTATGGAACCTTTCTGTCCCTCCGTTCCTCATTTGCGGAACGGATACTCACTTTCGATAGATGACGACGACACGCTATAACTATGGATAGGTAAGCGCTAACATGCACGCTCACCGCTGAAAACCAGGTTTGCTTTAGCAGCTAGATCACTATGGAAGATGGATCCTTCCCCGACGTGCCCAGCTCACGATCGTCGGTGTGGGAATCGCGCTGCTGACAGTGTTCGGCTTTTACATCCAACGAGCTTCCAGAACAGGGTACATGTGAGTGCATCTGTTGACATAATGTTAATCTGCTGATCCTTACGATAACTGTTTGCTACAGATATTCGTTGTCGAGGTGGCGTGTTCAAGTAATATATAGCCAGATCGCGATCGTCAGTGTTCGATGTTGACAGCGTTCGGCTTTTACATCCAACGATGTGAGTGTGCATATCTCTCGGCATAACATTAATCTGCTGGTTCTCATGATAACTGTTTGGTCCAGATATCTGTCGTCGAGGTAGCGTGTTCAAGTGATATACAATCATACTTTGGTAAGTGTCGAACGACTAACTTGCTGTGGCCTGCGATGAGTTGTTTGTTGGTCAAAATATATGCATGTGCTCATCGCCACAACGTATGTTGTCTATGTTCATCGTGTTTTTCGACCACTCTCATATATCATGCACCCACAGTTCGTCAATATATTCTCGTCACAACAACGTATGTCGTCCGTGTTCATCGTGTTTTTCGACTGTTCTGGTATATGATGCACCCGCAAATCTGCGAGACATACCCTCGTTGATCGTCTTCACATCCCTTCCTGATCACGGAGTGTTGCCTCCTCAACGTTTCCCGAGTCGTTGGCTTGATACACCAGTTCTACCAATACTAACCTATATGCGCATCATGATAGATGGGATGTGCGCTATATAGGAGGGGCTTTGCACGTCTTCGGTTCCACAGATTCTTCGGTCTGTCCAGGTGGCAGCCAACCTTCGTTCACACTCCTTCGTTCTTTGACACTCTTTCACACTTTCCTCATCCTTCACCATGGTGCTCTTCGTTTTGCCCGTGGTCACCACACTCCTTTTATTCGACAGAGCTAGGGCGGCCAACGACTGGGGTACACCCTGCCTGAATGGCCAATGTTCCTACGACGTCAAGAACAGCACTGCCAGTGGAACCATACAAATTGTATGTCCATAACTTCTAGCATCCTTTGCTGTCACAAGTTCCTGATTCATCTCCCACAGGCAGGTTCATCTAATGCTATATCGGACTTGACGGCCGCCGCAGGTTGGACGATCCTCAGTTGCAGCCCTACCGATATAGAACAAGAGATTCGGGCCATATGCACCGGTGATCCTAACCACTGTGGTCATCTGTACTCGGGTGGCGCACTCAATACTCTTGTCCGTTTACCTGAGAATGTACGTGTATCTCTGTTAGAGAAGTCTTGCTCTAGCACTCACGTCGGCATTTGATAGTGCGGAGCCATGCCTTTCGCGAGGGTCGCTCAGGAATGGACACATGAGAACCAGACGATCCCTGCTGAAACCCAAGCGAAGATACAAAAGCGTGATTCGAACAGCACAATGCCAGCCCCCAGTGTCCGCGGAATCCGTCTAGACACCAATTGGGCGGCTGTTGATCCTGCGCAGTGCGTTCATCCTCTCATTTGACACGTCAATACTATCAGCGCTGATTCGAGGAAAGGAGCGGGAATGTCACCTTTGTCATACAAGGATCGACTGCTGCAGGTCACAATGGGGATGTTAACGTCACTTCAGGTGCCCATCGGCGAGGATTCCTGGGTAGCATTGAAGGAGCTATTGGCAATGCTTTCGGCTGTAAGTTCCACATCTTTTTACGCACGCCAATCCGTCGGGTACCATGAACTGAATGCCGATTTCTCCAAAACCTATGTACAGCCCACACGTTCAACGAATCAAACTCCCAAACCGTAGATTTCGATCAGTCAGTCACACTTTTTGACCAGTCTATCAACTGTCCCGCGCCAAGTCCATTGCCTGCTATCAACGGCGAAGTCAAAGTCGGTGAGTGACCATCTAATTGACCTAAATGTATCTAAAGTATCTTGCAGTCGTTGATGCGAAGGGGCACGCTCAGGTCGGTTACGGTGTGGTAGCTACTGGTTCCCTCCTCCCACCCAAGATATCCGACTTCGGTCTATACGGTAACCTAAATGGGAACTTAAATGGCGTCCTAACGGTCTACGCGTCCGCCCAGGTAAGCACTTCTGGCTAAGGCTATCGTGTATTTCTGATACAGAGTTCAATGTGTGGTTATGTAGGCCACGTTTGACAGCGGAAAGATCCCTGTGTATCAAATCGGCATTCCCGGACTGAGTTTCCCTGGGTTCGTCTCACATTTTTTATTCCTCTAGTCTTTGTTCGACTTATGTACTGTTTGTTTAGGATTCTTACCATTGGTCCTTCTCTTGTGATCAATGCTCAAGGCATAGCAACGCTTGACACCGAGCTCAACATGAGTGTCGATCTAGCTTACAGTATCAATAATGCCCAGATAATGTTCCCCTCCGGCTCACAGTCAAGTGGGGGAGGCTTTGCTCCAGCGGATACCGGTCAGCATATACCTTAAATCTGCCACACTATATGTCAATAGCCCATTCATCTTTTCCAGATTTAACCTTGGCCACTACGCCGAACGTGGCCGCATCTGGTTCAATCGAAGCACATATTATCCCAACGGTACGTGTACATCTCTCTACGTCAGATCAGTCTGCTCATCTCCATATACTAGATTGAGTTCGGCTTGACCGCGCTGGGCGGTGTGGCTAGTGCAAACATCAACCTCAACCTTGATAGCTCTGCCAAACTTTCGCTTTCGCTCGAATCGGATGCGTCTCTCTCAAAGAATATCGCGAGAAGCAACAACGATTCTCCTAGAGATAGATACAAGAGACATCGAAGTGTTGCATCTCGGATATCTCGTCGCAATAGCTTGCCGCTGGAAGATGGTGCGAGCACGGATGATACATTCAACGTTGAAAATTCTACCCTCGAATTAGTGAAGTTCCCTAAGAAGACTACCAAGGCACATCACATTGCTACATTCACCACTTCTCGCGCTACTTCTTCCTCCCACAGCCATTCTTCCTCTCCAACCATCATCCCGTCCTCTCATTCTCTCCACTCATCTTCATCCACTCTCCTATCTGTGGGCTCACCAATGGCATCCCACATGTTCGCGTCTTCATCTTCTTATTCATTTGGATCTTCTTTTAGCCCTCTATCCTCTGCTCACCTTCCCTCATCTTCTTTCCATCCGTTCAGTGCGTCTTCCGAAGCGATGAATACATCATCCGCCACTTCCCTGTCAAACTATCCTGTCTCGGCTTCATCATCAAGCATCACTCTCTCACTCGCTTCTGCTGCAACATCAGTCGTCAACTCCTCATTCACGACGTCTTCACCAAAGCCGTTGCCGGCCGTTTCGTCTACTAGTGTCTCAAGTGCTGTGAGCGCTGCCTCCGCTGTCCCAAATAACACCACCACGCACGAAGACTCTTCCTTCAGTGGTTGTGTCGACGTTACCGTTGGGCTGGCGGTGAATGCAGGTGCGGATGGCTCCTTCTTCAAATTGTTTGATAAGTCAACAAACGTGGTCTTGTTTCAAAAGGATTTTGACCTATTCACCGTATGTCGTCTATTTCCCTTTTCGTTTTACGCCTCTTGATTAACTGTCTATGATGTGTATGACCAGAAATGCTTTGGTTCAGGTTCTACAAAACGGGCAAGACTTCCTTCTCCCGTGGGCCGAAGGCGATTGAGTCATCCTCGTGATGTCCTTGAGCGGCGAGGATTGACGTGTCCTACGTCTTTAAGCTCCGAAGTGAGCTCAATCGTTCAGGGCATTATACCTGCCAATAGGTAAGCAGTATGGATGACCAGCGTTGAGCAAACATCTTAGCTTACTCCGACATTGCAGCATCATCCCGAAGGCTTGACGAACGAATGCCAATACCAGTGTATGGCTCTGACAGGTCGATACATGTCGGTGTCTGTATCTTATTCTTGCATTGTCTATTGCCTTATTGTGATGCACACATTCACACGAATCGTTCATGTGTACCTCACATCCGCATCAGCGTCCGGTAAACGGCGTTAGGGTAATCTTTTGCTGTACACTCGGTCGTACATGTTAATCGTTCTACTACGTACTGCAATCTGAAGCTGCAGGTATGTGTGCTGTTCTGCTGTTCATGGCTGTGTATTCAGAGACAGGATGCTGACACGTCAAACCCCCATGGCCAATGTTTTTGTTAGGTATTCATTGTCGAGAGAACCCGACCATCGTGCAACGGTAATGTGGACACGAGACGGTCTGACAATGTACGGCATAACACGCCGGTCGGTCGAGGTACGCCCATTGAGTTCATCGAGATTTACGTCGTTCATTCACAAGTCGTGTATATAAATCTGCTGAAGCGCCTCGTACGCTCATGAAAGGTGAGGCACAATGATTAAAGGCACGCTGGATTTATGAACGGTTTCGGCAGAGATTCTTTGATATGTGTTCTTGAACATGGTCCTATTTCCAGAAATCTCTCATAACCGCCACCAGAAACTCTTCTAGCTCGACGACGTGATCCTTCCGGCCACGAGGAAGCGATCCTCCCGCCGCGAGGAAGCAACTATGAAACAGCTCTTATCGACGTCAGGTAGTGTCGCATTTCTCCCTGTGACCACCATGGCTTTACCAAATCAAGAGGATCTACCACCCACCCCTCAAGGAACGGTGATCGATATCCTCACTGAGGGAGGACTCAATCCCGACTCGCCCCTCGTTACGGACATCGGCGAGGTTGTTATAGACGAACCTATCGTCTCCGACGATACACCAAGTCTATCAAACCAGCAGGACGTCAATCAGAACTTGGAAAACGGAACAGCTACGCCCATGGACTCCTATGTGTCCAACGACAATGTTGGTTCTCCCGAGACTTCTAACGATACGCCGCATCCGCTGCCAGCTACCTGCGACACCGACAAGGCTTATGACCCTTGTGCGGCTACTGCTCCTGTAGGCCCCTGTGCTGTCGACAGCGATGTTGGTCGTCCCACTCTTGACGATACCGCTAGCCAGCCAAGGCAAGATGCTGAGCGCGTTGATCAGAGCGCCGATGGCCCGACCTCTATGTCTAACTCGACTCAGGCTAGAAATGATATCGAGGTACCCGTTTCTGATGATATGCCGAATTCTCCAATGCAGCAGGATGCTGAAGATATTCACGTTAGTCAAGACGTGCCCGTGACCCCCATGCGCTAGCGCTTATCGACTCATGTCAGGTCGAGCCACAGGTCGCTCCTTCCACTTTGAATGATGCTTCGAGTCCTTCAGCAGAGGTCGCTGAGGTCGCTGAAGAGAGCTCGAAAGTAGACGACAACGGAAGCAACGAAGATCCAGATAATGATACCTTGATCGCTACGCCTGAGACATCACTCACTCCGACGAAGTCTGCTACAGAGCCGCCTTCAGAATTTTCTGCAACCTCTCATGTTGCGCCTGCGCCAACATCGGAAGAGCCAGTTTCAAATGTGAAGCTCAAGCCATTAACGGTGAGATTACTGCACTTCCTAGCTTTAGCCTATATCAAACCAACTATCGTTCGCAACATCACTGTCAGGCACTCCCGCCCATTGGGAATCTAGTGGGTCCGAAATCCTCGAGTTCTATCGTGGCTCGGAAGCCTTCGGCGCCCAACTTTATTCAACAAGAACAGGGGAGGACCAACGGAAGCTACGGAGGGTGAGTGAGACAAAGGTTGATGTGTTGAAGGTACGATGATGATACCATCCTTAGATCAGAGAGAATATCCGTTCAAGAGTGGCATAAGATATATAAAGAAAATGGACTACTGCGGGGCTTCCGCACTAAAGCTCATGACACAAGTGAGCCGTATATGTCACCCGGACAGAGTGAGTGCCAATATTCTCTGGCAATTTCCCCGGTACTCACGGGCCATCTCTATGTCTGTTCGCGTGCTTGTGTCTTACGTATTGCAGTCTTCGAGCTACCGGACGATCCAACCTATACTGTCTCAAATACGAGCAACACATTCGTTGAAGAGCTGAAATCCGCCGCATATCAAGACGTCGTGTCGAGTGGTTTCAGTCAAACAGAGTGGGAAGGGGCGCTGTGAGTGTAGAAAGGTACCCAATGCCGGGTTGACATAGCTCAGACAGTATACTTAGAAGTGCCTCCTTGGAAGCGTTCGCTGTTGCTGGCGTCTCTACCTCCGGCGGCTACAATAAGTCGAAGATGAAGACGAACAAGACATCTGCTGCGACTGAAGAACACATACTCGTGGCTTTCAGTGATGTGAGTGGTAGTGTGACTTGGATGGCACCTTGAAGCTAACTCTGACTTGATAGGTTAGCAAGGCCTCGATTTCGCTCACAGCTGGTCAATTGAGCCTTACAAAGGCTTGTAAAGATGCCGCTCATGCGGTGGTTAAGACAAAGACCTTCGAATCTGTAATGACATTCATTGAGCAATTTGGCGAGTCATATATACTCCAACGGCCGTGCTCCTACGCTAATTCCGCTATCTCACCCCCAGGCGTTCTATTTGCGACGGAGGTCGAGCTCGGTGGAAGCCTCTTTTCTACTGAGCGCTCCTCTGGAGGCAGTCAAAGCGAGAAACATCAACTGGAAAATAAGTTTCGTGCCGCATTACAGACAAAGTTTACGATCCCCGTGGCTGTTTCTGTCAATGCGAGCATGAATAACGAGAAGCAGGATTATTCGAGCGCGTCAGCTGTCAATCAAACGTCTCAGGAAACCAAGAGCTGGAAACAAATTGGAGGCTCTTGTCTCGCTTCCACTGAGTAGGCTGGTCGTTCTACGTTCAACTTCTCCGATTAATCTGTCTCACTAGTGCCAAGGCGTGGATGGAGAGTTTGTCGCAGCCCAAGCATTGGGGTGTAATCAAGGTGCGTATCCTTTGGATATCTCTGTCGCTTGTTGGGTTCATTAAGGTTAACGTGGCGCACTCTGCAGCGACGAGGGCTACGAAAGGTTGCTACGTTGGTCTCCAAATACAATGGTCTGGGAGAATTCGAGATCATCCACGACTCCGTTTTGCGCCAAGGTCGCCCTCAGCCGCTGTGGGTAGACGTTGTTCCGTACGAATCATCGAATCCTGAAGTGGATACGATACCAAAAAGTCCATCTATACGCGACGTCCGCATTGGTCAAGGCATCGATTCGTCAACTGGTCAACTTCTGAAACTCATAGAACCAACGCCAGAGTCACAACAGCACGATTTACCCGAACATACCGAGTGGGGTGTGTATGCCGATATTCCCGAGTTGACACACGTCCTTGTGAACTCTCTGCGGCATGAGCGAGCCAATTTTAATCTTGGTTACGTTCCACACTATCTTGGCCGAATACGGGTCTCCCAATCGCCAATACGCGTGCAGTTCACCGTTGTAACGAGATGGCTCTCGATCGGTAAAGCCACTTATCCCAACCTTGCTTCTTCTTCCGGTCCTGCTCGTTTGGCCGCGGACACGAAGCTCGACCCAGACAGGTTCAAGGCCGAACATGGCGATCATTTTGTGTCCGGCTTCGAACAAAGATCGGTTGCTGTCGTGGTGCCATGGGTGGTTACCTGCAGGGACCAAGAGACCAAGGAGCGTCTGGCTACTTGGTGTAAAACACGTTTCGATCAGCCCGCGTCATTGGACGAGAACAGCCAATTCATGGAGAGACTACTCACGAACGAGCGTCACGGTACGGCCTCAGGACAGGCCCATTTTTACGCGAGTTCAGCGTCCTCAAAGTCAATGACAGTGCAAGACTCAGTGCCTTTCGCCAAAGCAAGTGAACTTCTTCGACAGCACAGCAGAGACGATCAGGCGATTCTTACACGGGTACGCTTCGAACCGTATGTTCGTAGTAACGACTCTACTTTGGCTGTAGAGGACCATAGAGGGTCGTGGGCGGAAGCATGGAAGCTCCTGTACCTCACACGTCACCTCGCTGTCGTGTTGGACGAGGTCGATGATACGCTCTCTAGCAAATCCATCAATGCTCTCGACGGGATAGAGAAGCGGTTGTTGGTGTCGCAAAGGGATGCCCTTCAAGGGAGGCAGAGCCTGAGGCCGTTGATCGCGGACATCACCAAGCTTCAGCGTACGCTACAAGAGTGCTTCGATACGAAAGCCGGGATAATAAACGCAGAAAATCAACGGACAAGGCAACGGGAGGAGGACGCTAGGAACCGGGAGGCGGAGGAGCAGACGCAAAATCCAGCATTGGAGAAGAAAGGTTGTTTTTCGTGCTGTCTAATTATGTGAATGTTTTCTAAGGTCTGAGCGTTCGAGGTTCCGAGTCATTGGTATATGATATCGCTCATCCTCTACCATATTTTTATCTACTTCCCCTGTTATGTACAACAGGGTTTTCTCGTGTACATATATTTTGCTGATGCTTGTAATATCCGCTGTCAATCCCTTCTTCGTATATCGCTCCTGAACAGCCTTAGGTGAACTATTTTCACTGCAATGACCAGATGACTCCTACTGGCAAGGCCACCTATCCCAACTCTGCGTTTTCATCCGATAGAGGCTGCTCGTTTCGCCAACAACTTGCTCAATCATCTTGAGCTGGATAGATTCAAGGCTGAATATGGTGATCATTTCATCACAGGCTTCGAACAGAAGACCGGTCGCCATCGTGGTGTGGCTGTTTACCTGCAAGGACCTGGAAACCGAGCAGCCTCTGGCCACGTCGTGTACAATCCAGACATTTTTGTTGCACATCAAATCAGCCCTTTACGCGTATTGCCCTACATGAACGCTAGTAGTACTCAATACAAGCTCAATACGAATCGTCAGGACGACAACGTTCGTTATGTGGTCTCGATATGCGGTTTCCACGAATGTAACGAAATCAGGCTTTTATCTGCATGATTATTAGATATTTAGTACGGGACGCGCTCTGCCAGCGCGTTCTTCTAATGTCTTAGCTCTGTATCCATCTCTATGATGGCCACAGGCACTGAGGGCTTGACTCGTTGGTGGTCAGAGTGGGAATGATGTTGATGTTTACAGCGGTGGATGATGTGAAACCAACGGCCGGTTCAGTGATGGTGTGAAGACGAAGACATCGATCCTTGCACTGGCAGGAGTGGCTTGAAGTCGCCAGGCATAATCATGAACCATATTGTGCACTCAACCGAATAATAACGCACAGACATGTATATCAATACTTGTGCGTATATTTTCACACATTTGAAGCATCTTACATGAAGGAATATTGAACAGCATAGAGGACGCGCACTGACGGATTTTAATCTTTGAGGGAAATGCAGAAAGGGCGCTGTAGATTAGACGCCAAAACGCGCCGTCTGAGCCGAAGCTCGCGAACTTGTTCGGCGCTTCCTTCCCTGCCTCGGAACCACTGGCATGGCCAGTCACGGTGGCGGTTGGACAGCTATCATACCGTAGCATAGTAACTAGTAAGTACTGTCGAATGCAGGCGCATTACATTTCGTCAGTTCACTTACTGTACTTGGCCAACGGTCAACGCTCAGCATGGCATGTAACATCACGACCTCGGCACGCTGCCATACAATCATCATACTGTAGCTTGCAACTGATCATTCTACTCTAGCAAGTAGCTGACAACTTGAACTTGGAGTTTTTCCGTTGGGCAGATCGGTTCAAGCTGCACAAACACCAATTAGAAAGTAAGTCAAAGTTTCTCAACACGTACATCGGTTCAAACTGATTAATGATCAGTGGAAGTTCTGCGATAATACGGCGTTCTGTCAGATTTGAGGACTGTTCTTCCGAGTCATCCGTTCTACTAAGTTCCAGTAGTAGGTGCATCATGGCGAGCCTCGAAACAAGACGGCTTGTTGAGGTTCGAGGTAACATGATTGGTGGTCAAGATACACATATCGGCGCATCTTCTCGATGTACGTTGGTTATGTTCATCATGTTCCTCCCTCTCTCTCGAACATGGTATCTTGTCAGGTCTGCAACATCTGCTCCCTTTGATAGTGGGAATATATCATTACATCTGACGGCGTGAACGCGTCGCGTTCACCTTTTCGTTTCACCTCTCGTTGACTCGTCACTTCGAGCTCTCACATAATTCACTTATGCATTATAACAGACGCGAGTTGAACTATATAAGGTGGCCTGCACGCTTCTCTGTTTCGGTAGAGTTTGCAGTCTGTCCTGGAGACAACTGACCCTTTCGCTCTCCTTCTTTCTTCGAACACTTCTCCGTACCGTTTTTATTTAACTTCTTTTCACCATGGCACTTTCATTCGGTTTGCCATTGGCCATCACACTCCTTTTCTTGGGCAGGGCCCAAGCAACTAACGACTGGAGCGTACCCTGTCTAGACGGTCATTGTTCCTATGACCTGACGAACAACACTGCTAGCGGAAGCTTACAGATCGTATGTTCATCCGTCTCTGGTTCCTATATGTCCTACGAGATACTAATTTTCTCCTCCTCAGTCTGGTTCCCCTAATGCGATTTCGGACCTTACAACTGCTGCAGGTTGGACAATTCTCAGCTGCAACCCTACCATGATGGAACAGGATATTCGTGCCATATGCACCGGCAACCCTGGTGACTGTGGTCATCTTTACTCAGGTGGCGCAGTCGACACCATTGTTCGTTTACCTGAGGATGTGAGTACTTTGCGGAAAGACTTGATGAATGCAAAATTTACCTTCTTCCTTGTCACACAGTGCGGAGTTATGCATTTTGCCAGGGTTGCTCGGGAATGGACGCACGAAGACCAAACTATTCCTGCCGAAGTACAGACCAAGATACAGAAGCGCGACTCGAACAGCTCGGCGGTGGCTCCCACTGACGTCCGTGGGATTAGTCTAGACATGAACTGGGCGGCAGTAGACCCTGCACAGTATGTCTTTAATTCTTACCACTCCAAATACCTTCCTGCTAACGATATTATCTCGATGATAGAAACGGCAATGTGACCTTGTTCATCCAAGGGTCCAACGCCGCAGGTGAAAATGGTAACTTTACCGTCACTCCTGCTGCCCAACGGCGAGGAGTCCTTGACAACAGCGGGCAGAGCACAGAGAGCGCAGCCAGTCAGGCTTTGGGCAGTAAGTCATGCTTCTTCCGGTCCATCGGTTGCTTCAGTAGTATAACCTGATCTCTGACTTTGTAACACGCATAGTATTCTCGCACAAGTTCAATGAATCTAACTCTTCCCCTATAAACTTCGACAAGTCGGTCACTCTCTTCGACAAGACTATCGATTGCCCCGCATCTGGCGCATTACCTGCTATTAATGGAGAAATCAAAGTTGGTAAGTATATTATAGCATCGTCCTGATTACCGGTTCAGCTGATTGGTTACTCGCAGTTGTTGACGCGAAGGCGAAAGCTGATGTCGGTTATGGAGTTGTGGCCACGGGTACTCTCATACCCCCAGGGATCTCTGACTTCGGTTTATTTGCTAAACTCGATGGAAATCTGAGCGGCGTATTAACTGTTAATGCATCTGCTACTGTAAGTTCTCCTATTGATAGAAGGTCTCGCAGATGGCTTATGTTAATTGGCTATCACGTAGGCTACGTTTGACAGTGGCAAAATCCCCGTGTTCCAAGTTGCTATCCCTGGGCTGAACTTCCCAAAGTGGGTTGGCCGCTATCCAGAGTGCCTACATTTCACTAATGCTAGTATACTGACCGCTCCAGAATTCTTACCCTTGGTCCATCTCTCGTGATCAATGCTCAAGGGATAGCCACACTTGATACCGAGCTCAACATGGCCGTTGATCTTGCCTATAACATCAACAACGCGCAGCTACTCTTTCCGGCCAGCTCTCAGCCTAGTGACGGCGGTTTCTCTCCTGCAGATACGGGTCAGTCCATCCTCAAATAAAACCCCGCCGGTATCAAAGAGTACTAAGCAGTCATTCCCATCTTTAGGTTTAAGCTTGGCGACTGCGGCGAACGTGGCTGCATCTGGATCAATTGAAGCACACATCATCCCAACTGTACGTGAAAGCTCCGTTTGTGTGGATTTGTTTAACTCTTTGCATTAGATCGAGTTCGGTTTGGATGCATTGGGAGGCAAAGCGAAAGCTGATATCAACCTCGATCTGGACACGTCAGCCAAGCTTACGCTCTCTCTGGAAGCTGGAGCGTCTGCCTCTAAGCAGGTTACGAGCAGACGTGATCTACCCGATAGACTTAGGAGAATTCGTGGTGCCAAGTCCTGGTTATCTCGTCGCGATAGCTCGGACACCGAGGACGACACTTTCGCAGACGGTGCCTCTTTCAACCCCGAGGATTCTTCTGACCCGATAGGACAGCTCGCGAAAAATCGTCCACCTGTTTCCCCTCCCAAGAAAACCACTTCTAAAGCCCTTCATACCACTGGCCTTGTCACAACTTCCTCCTCTCCAACTACGGTGGCTTCTCTTAAATTGGTCAACCCCTTGCCCTCTTCCCTCTTTGGCTCTTCAGCTTTGCCAGGAACCCCCCAGGTTTTGTCTTCACCTCTTTCCTCCCAGCAAGGTCCGGTGACGACAGCTTCGTCTTCCGGCCCTAAGTCTTCTTCACCTCCCACCTCGTCTTTACCTCCCACCGTATCTTCACTTTCCGCTTTGTCTTCACCTCTTGTTTCGTCTTCACCTCTCACTTCGTCTTTACCCCTCACTTCGTCTTTACCCCTCACTTCGTCTTTACTTCTTACTTCGTCTTCACCTCTCACGTCGTCCTCACCTCTCACGTCGTCCTCACCTCTCACTTCGTCCTCACCTCTCACTTCGTCCTCACCTCTCACTTCGTCTTTACCTCCCACTTCGTCCTTACCTCCTACCTCTTCTTCACCCCTCAATGCATCTTCACCTCTTTCCGCCAACAGTAGTTTGTTGACGACCACTTCGTCTACTGCTCCCACAACATCAGCATTGCCGCCCACCTCCACCGCTAATAGCACTACAACACAAGGGGGCACTTCCTTCAGCGGCTGTGTCGACGTCACAGTTGGGCTATCCGTAAACGCAGGCGCGGATGGGTCCTTCTTCAGCCTATTTGACAAGTCAACAAGTGTGTCGCTGTTCTCGAAGGAATTCGACCTGTTCAACGTGCGTCTTTTGAAGCCTTACTTTCGTTGTTCGCTAACTGGTCATGAATGGTGCAGAAATGCTTCGGCTCGGGATCCACAAAGAGAAGCCAAGTGTCCTCTGGCTTTATGGGCAGGAGGCATCCCCGCGACATCCTCGCCAAACGTGACTTAGCATGCCCCAAATCTTCGGGTGTCAGTCAGATCGTTCAAAGCGTCATACCCGCGGATAGGTATGTAGTACTATCAAACGTTGACATCATGTTTATGTTGCTGACATATGCAACCTCGCAGCATCAAACCGAAGGCTTGATCAACAGTGTCAAGCCTATCCGGACACTACTGGACTAGTACACCGGGATTCGTCAGTAATGATGCTCTACCATGTTTAGCATTGACTGCGCCCACAACGCGAATGCATCTTTGTCTTAACTCACCAGTGTGAACCAGCCTGAGGTAGTCGCAGTTTTGTCCATTCCGGGTGATGCGTGAACGCACCCCATTGGGATCTCTTCATGGTATTGGCGTACGGCGGTCTGAGTTCTCGCAACCACTGCTTAAAGAGAGATGAATATTTGATGAAAAAACAGAATGCCAGGGTAATGAATACATGCATGGTAAAGAAAAAACGTGGTCATAAATGAGGTATACATGGTCATACAGGTACGTGCACAGCACAACAAGCGATAGAATACACAAAATTACATGGACATCTTACTTCTTTCCCTTTCCCTTCTTCTTCTTGCCTCCGGCTGTCCCAGTAGTTGCGGTAGAAGCCGTACGCGACATATCTTCAGCGGTGGGTGTAGCCTTTCCGCCCTTCTTCCCCTTCTTCTTGGAAGGGGCCCAGTCAAACTCGTCCTCTTCACCCTCCTTCTCGCCTTCGCCGCCTTCAGGGTTCTCTGTGGACTCCTCTGTCGTCTTCTGTTGGTCCTCGCCCTCGCCCTCAGCAGGTGCTGCCGCATCAGCTGGAGGAGCTGCCTCGGTCTCGGCAGGGGTGGCGGGCTCTGCAGGTGTGGCTTCAGCGGCTGGAGCCTCTGCGTTCTCAGCAGATGGTTCAGCCGGGGCCTCTTCGGCGGTCGGAGCCTCCTCACCCGTTGCAGGTGCCACTGGCTCTTCGGAAGCAGCAGGAACTTCTTCTGTGTGCTCTGGTGCAGCAGCAGCATTATCAAGACCCCAAGCATTCTCCTCCTCTGCTGCCTTCGTAACATTCTTCGAGCTACGTCTCGAGGCCTTCGTTCCCGGTGTCCCTGGCGTAGAGTGACCAGGCGTCGCAGGCTTCGGCGGGATGACAGCATCAGGGTCATTGGCAGCAGGCGTTGCATCCCCATGCACAGATCCCCTCTGGCTAGACGAGCCAAAGTCGAAACCTCCTGGCAAGCCTCCAGACGCCTGAGGCTGCTGTGGCAGCTGCTCCTGTGAGCCTCCCAGGCCAAACGCATTGGTGAGCGAGCCAATCCCCCAACCACCAGCAGCATTCTTCGCAGTTTCACCCCAAGTTCCAAGCGACGGAAGGCCAAACTTGCTGCCCACACCTCCCGCTTGCGAGTCCCTCTTACTGCCCGTACCAGACGTAGGCGTCTTAGCCTGTTCGCCCCATTGAGCACCGCTTGTGAGGAAGTCGGAGAAGCCTGCAGTATCGGGTTTGGCATCTGAAGCCCAGAGGTCGCCGAGAGCACCAGGTGCAGCGGACGCAGGAGCAGTGCCGTGATGGCTTGTGTTGCCCCAAGCAGTGTCAACGGGAGCAAGGGCAGGCGGGTCGGCGTGGTGAGCTTCTTCAGCTGGAGGGAGTTGTTCTTCGGATGACTCAGGTTCTGGTCTGGGAGGGATGACAGCGTCGTCATCTGGGTCTTGCGTTGCGGCCGCCGGCTCTGCAGGTGGTTGCTCGACAACTGGAGGATCTGGTGCAGCTTCAGGCTCGGGCTTCGGCGAGGGTACACGTGAGATGGCTCTAGGAGTGTTTGCTTGGGGCGTCGGAACCTTAGAAGGAGCCTTCGAGGGTGCCTTAGAGGGAGCCTTCGATGGACCCACAGGTGTAGCAGCCTTCGGCGTGGGAGCATGAGAAGCAGCGGCACTAGCAGCAGGCTTAGGTGTAGCAGCGACACTAGGAGCCTTACTACCCCAAGCAGGTGCTCTAGGCGTAGCAGCTCCAGAAGCGCTGACTCTGGGAGTCGCAGCTCCAGGAGTAGCGGCTGGAGTAGCAGCCTTAGAGACAGCAGCTGGTGTAGCGACTTTCGACGCGGGAGCAGTGGGAGCTCTGGACGCCGCAGGAGGCGTGGCAGGTTTCGATGCAGCCTCGACAGCAGAAACCACTTCCTCAGGCGGTGGCGCCACAGCTTCAGGAGGGATGGCTCGCGGTGTAGCTACACCAGAGGCAGGCATCGGCGTGCGTGTCGTAGATGCGGGTGGACTAGGCTGCTTAGATGCGGGCACGGAGGCCTGAAGCTCAGGCGCAGGCTGAGCAGGAGGCGTAGCATAATCGAGATCTTGGGCGATAGGCTGCGACATGAGCGACTCGAAGTACGAAGCGTTCAACCCACGAGGCGTATCCCTCGGAGTGGTAAGCGCAGATTGAGCCACACTCTGAGCTGCACTCGTATATGCGCTTGCTGCACCCCAAACAGACGACAGAGCCTCTCCTAGTTTCGCCGTCGCGTTCGTTCGCACGGAGACTTTGCTCTCTCCAGAGACGTTCAGCGAGCGATCGCGCGGGGACATCGGAGAGGCCGCTCGCCCCTCCAGGGGTGCAGAGCGTTCACGGTACTTGCCCTTGTCGACTGGAGTAGAAGCTACTGAGGTACGACGGCTGTCGACGGTAGATTCAGGAGCACGCGAGCTCAGTCCTGAGGCCCGTCTGTCATACGCCGGTCTGGAAGAATGAGACGACGAAGATGTTGTCCTTGTGCGAGACTCGGAGGGAGTGCGCGCCGCTGACGGGACCTCTGAAGATCTATGGGATGATGTGTGTGGAGTTTGAGCTACGCTGGCTGCGCGGGAGGCGCTCCGTGATACTGTGGCGGAGGGTGCTTTGGAGGATGCGGAGGAACGGTGATGCGACGACCTCGAGTGGGCCGACGACAGGACATCGTCGTCTGCCAAGTCCAGATCATCTTCGTCTGCGCGGTGTCCGCTTTCGTTGTACACAATAGAGGCCGGACCACTACATATCTGATCAGTATTCATGAGGGAGACGGAGGTTATTTGGGAGCTTACTATCGGATCTTGTTCTGCAATGTGCAAGCGAGACGGAGATTAACGTAAGTCCAAAGACACGGAGAGAGAACACAATAAGAAAACTGACATTGTCCGTCCACTTGATCCTAGCCCTGAACTCCGTGAGACCAAAGTGAATCTCGATACTGAACACGATCGTCCAGTACATCTTTCCTCCTTTACCCTCCTTGGACTGGGCGCTCCCTGCGAGGGGCGACAAGTCGGCTCGGACGTAGCACAATGTCGAGAAGTTATCTGGTAGTGCGTGTTCACATTCAGTGTGAATGGAAATAGGGATGAGTTCAGAACGTACCTGCGTTGCGATGGATCCATTTCGGGATAACGTCCCCACCTCTGAAGCACCATATCTCGACTTCAAAGACCGAGAGCGTGGACAGATTGGTGACTTCCGTGCAGTACTTCCTACTGAACACGGTCGACTCCTTCACTTTCACTCCCTAAACACACCATGCGACGATCAGCTTGGTCCGCAATCCCACTCGCACTCAATAAAGCAAAGGAAGAACAAGGAGAAAGCAAAATCGCGACCAACACTCACCCTAGCAAGAATACAATCAAACGCATCCGGGAGCAACTTCGGCCCAGAAGGCAACTCAAACAGCCGATGCTTCCTCGCGACGTGGTCCTCGTCGTTCGGGTCGTAGGTCCGTAGGTACTCGACGCCGTACATGAACTTGGAGACGCGAGCTGAGACGTGGTGGTCGCAGTAGAAGCCGATGGCGCCGTCTGCTACTGCTTTCGATCTACAGATGATAGGTGGGGGTCAGGAATAGGAAAGGGGATGGGGAAGGAGAGGGGAGGGGGGAGAGGACGTACGTCTGACTGTCTGGCCTGCTGACTGTGACCCCTAGAGGCGCGAGTCGCTCTTGTAGCTGGCTGAACAACCAGGGGCTGGCGGCGAATCCACCGACGAGCCATACGCTCTGTCATAAAAAGGAGTTCGTTTGTTAGGCTACGTTGTGAGTACGGGAAAGTAGGAAGGTCTTACCTTGACTTGCCCCGAGGACGCCTGGATCTGCGACTTGATCGACGTAATCGCGGCCATGATAGACGGCTCAAACAGCGCCGCCACCTCCGCTCTACACATCACCATTGCATACTCAGTCAGTGCTATATCACCACCAGTTCCCAGAATAGCTATAATTTACCCGGTGAGCTTGAGCTGTCCCCCACGTATCCCAACAGTCATATCCCTATCAAGCGGCGAGCCAAAGGGGACGAACTGCAGCTCCTTAGCATCGCGGAACAGCCGCTTGGTGGTCTCGTCGAACCGTTTCGCGATGTGGTCGAGCGAGTCTGGGGAGCCGTATTTCGATGATTTGAGTTTCTCTACATATATGCGTGAGATTAATATTATCATGACTATTGACAGAGATATGAGGGATGAGAGTCAGGGTGCGTACCTTCGAAGAATATGCGGGCGCGACGGCTGACGAAGACTGAGCCTGCGAATACACCTGTTCGAGAACAGAGTGTTAGTGAGTGGAGAAAGAGAGGGAGAGGAGAGGAGGGTGCTGACAATCTGGAGGGGCGATTTCTTCTATGACTAGTGGTGCTGTTCCTCGGATTGCGTACGAGGATATGTCGAGCGTGCCTCCACCTGCATCAGCAATGAGGAATCCATTACCCGATGGATTCTACCACAGAATCAGCACTATATGCGCGTTTTACTCAAGAATCCACATACCGAGAGCACATCATCCGCCAGCCCATTCAACACACAAGCATGCAAACTCGCCTCTCCCTCCGTAACGAACCTAATCCTCGCCTTCCCCTCATCCGTATCAGGTATCAACCCCCCAATAACCGCCGCCCTGCGCATCTTCGTCTGCTGCGCGCCCTCCCATCCGTTAGGATGGCTCAGCACGAACTGGACGTCATGCTCGACGGCGCGCCACATGGCGTGGCCGTTCGCGTGGGTGTCGACGATGAAGGAGTGGGTGCAGCGGAAAAGGTAGGAGAGGAAGTCGCCGAAGACGTCGACGGCGGTTTTGGAGCGAGGGAGCGGGGAGAGGCGCATGCCGTTCATTTTGAGCTGCATTGTCTTGGGGCGGAGGCGTAGTTTGAAGCTGCATGTGTATGTAGTTTGTGGTTAGTAGAGGGATGGGGACGGTAGGGGGGAGACGTACAGTTCGGTCTTGATCCAGCCTTCATCTTCGGCCTGCGCGAGCACAGCTGCGCCGTCTGCTTCTGCACCAGCAGCCTTCATGTTCCCATGGATATCATAATACATTATAGAGGGTATCTTAGAGTTGCCTGCTACATGTTCCTGGCCCGGGAATCTATGAAAACGATCGCCATTAAGTAACCGTTAAGCTTGCGATAGGATGGCTAGATAGATGAACGACGTATGGGGTGTGGCGCACCTTGTTACACCGTGGATCTTTGGGACGTCCCCGGGTTCTAATATGGCGTAGGACACACCGCTGAATGTCGTTCCGATGTCGAGCGCAATGACGAGACTGCGAGTGAGCCCTGTGTAGGGCTTTCTGGTGCCCAAGCCCAATCCGGGCTTCATGTTGGGTATGATCTATTAGAGTACGAACGGGTGTATGGGTGTGTGGCGAGGATAATGAAAGACTCGGGGGATGTCGTCAGAGTCGTGAGTCGTTGCTGCGAGCAGGCCACGATTGGGTGGGGAGTCCTCGTCCACCTCGAGGCGGGGTCTGGATGGAGGATGTGAAGGTGTGAAGAGAAGACGAGGACTGCGAGACAAGTCTAGTCTATATCTCGCGATGGTTTAGTTAGATAATTGAAGGCTTGATTGAAGATTGGCTGAACATTGGCAGCAGGCAGACACGAGGTGTGGCTATTTGGCCGCCTCCCCTCATCAGCCTCACACTCTGTCCGCAGGACGCCCGAGATGGGAGACAAGCAGTGAGCGCTTACACGACCACGTGGGATTGATAAAACGCGGTCAACGCGTGTTATCCCTTCGACCACAGCCGCGGCGACGGTATACAGTAGATTCTGTAACGAGCAGTGAAGATCGCCGATATTAAAGGACGCACAAGATAATCGAAATCTTTCACTCCATTCTGTGGCTGTTCCGAGGTAAAACCCAATCCTACGTCGAAGAGAATGACTGCGCCAAGACACGATAATCACCATAATCCGGAAAAGCAACGCGTGATGGACGTGTTTGCTAACAGTCAGGGAAGAGTCCACCTACGCAATGGATCTTTCACCGCTTTGACATCTAACTTTACCCGCTTCACCAGGTCTAACGATGACGAACTGCACATGTCGTAATCAAAATTTCGCTGCTCTAGGTGGCCCTATTCCCAAGTCTCCTTCGTGGCTCAGAGTCACGGGTAGAGCATCGTTGCGATGGAAGGACGGAGGTATCATACGTCTCTCAGGCCAGGTCGATTTCCGGCGTTGCTGGTAATGATATATGAACGTCTCTCTGACGTGAAACCTGGGAAAAGTGGTTATCTTGCATTGCAGTTTTCCGCTCGGGGCTGAGCCAGGTCCATGACATCAGTAGACTCCCCTCACTTCTCAGCTCTAGGAGCGAAATGAAATTCTAGACCTGTGGACACTGGCGTTACCTAGGCACTACTGTACGGCCATTCGCAGACTGGATCCAACGTAAGTATACGTCTCTTCGCACTGTTCGGCATATTGCTCTACGCGGGCAGAATTACTCAGAATGTCTCGGAAGTTGCAAATCTTCCACTCCTATTGCAATCCACCCGTTTCTATATGCAGATATCTGGAATTCCTCCGAGGTTCTCTTCGCGGTAGGATTTGCGCTTTCAGAAGTGGTCTACTACGAAGTTGTCACGGTAAATCGGCCCAAGGATTCCATACTTCGTACCTTGAAGAGATATCCCAACTTTTAGACCCCCAGACTTCCACTTGAGTAGGAGTGCTACAATTTTAGGGTCCAAACAGTTGATCTACACAATGACACAAAGCGGGCAATCGGCGGCTCCACAGCTGAGATCATTTCCCGAACGGGCAGTTCGGGCGTGAGATAATGAGTCCTTCAGCCGCCGGGATACGAATGGTCTTCGTTCCTTCCACCACCATCATCGTACATTTTGCATCTCGCAATCCAGAGTGACCTCATTATTGTCTTTTGCTGAGGTGCGATACACAAAGATCCCTACGCTGAGATCGTCGTCAACCGAGGTCTGCGTCGTCGTTTACGTACACGTGTAAGAGGTGAGGCGGCATAGAAGTGGCTGATCAACACGTTTACTCCTATTGCAGCCCTCCAAATCTTCGCGGAGACCACCGTGGACCGCTGCCGTACGAGTTCCACGAAGCAGGAGGACCATCAACCTGTGACTCGGCAGCCCCTTCAAGCGTCCCAAAGCAGGCCAGGCTGATCTCGTAGCACTCCTCCCTTTGGTCACAAACCTCTCGTGTTGTCACTTGCCCCCCACTCCGAGTTATACAAGAAGGATAAAGTGCCATTGTGCAGGTTTGTCCTCTCCCAAAATACCTCGAGCACCCTCAGCGACGTACCGACCATGCGCATCCAGATACCGCCGCCACAGCCTATCCAGCGCAGCACCGTCGAGTACTTTTCGTACCGCGAGTCGTTCAACCTAAGCAGTGCAGACACCAGCCCCACACTTCTATCTGACTTCCCACTCACACCTGTCGCGGACATCGCTCGTCTGAAACGTGAGTGTAGCGCACTTCGGCTTCGTCTCGCGACCGCACAGCGCACCGCGAAAGAACAACAACAGCTACCTAGTAGTAGCAGGCCGACCTCAGCGCCCCCCTCCGAAACTGGTACACGTGCACCCCCGTCATCCGCCAGGACGCCGCCCACTCTAGGATTCCCACTCGAGATCCACTCCAGTCAATCTGACTACCACAGTGCGGTCTCACAAGCCACCTCTACCACCGTCACCGTCACACGCAGTACGCGCACGTCAGTCCCCGTCCCCCCTCCGCCAGCGCAACCCCGCGCTAGATCTCCTAGATCACAAAAGTACCACGATAATAATCGTCAGCAACACGTTCCCCCTCCCCGTCCGGCGTCCGAGCCCCAGAATCCCTCGCAATACCTCCAGCAGCAGCAGCATCAACAGCAAGGTCGGAGCCAGCGGCAACAGCAATCTCATTCCCGCTCTCCTCGCTCGAGACGTCGCAAGCTGGATCATTCCCAGCAGCAACACAACCAGCAGTTCCAAAACCAACCTCCGCAGTCTCAAGCGAACATTCAGGGTCAGGCGCCGCCTCGTGAGCGGATACGCCGCGTCCCGCCTCCCCAACCTCAAGCTCAACAGCAGCAGCAGCAGGAACGGAGATCTTCTCCGGGTGGTGGTGGCGAGTCCCCCCGAAACTCGCCCCACATGAAACCCGTCGAACGATGCAAGCAGCTCGAACGTTCCCTGCGCGACGTCCAGGAGCTCCTGCGCGCCCGGGACCGGGAGATAGAGATGTTGAAGAAGGAGCGGGACAGGTTGATCTCGGAGCGCGAGCATGATCGGAAGGTGGAGAGGGAGCGGGAGATGGTGAGGGAGAGGGAGAGGAGTTTGGAGAAGGAGAGGGAGCGTGCGAGGGAGAGGGAACGCGAGAGA